>JABUIW010000018.1:3359550-3409116 GCA_013363375.1 Menidia beryllina | reverse complement strand
CATTAGACAAATGTAGAATTATTAGATAAAAGCAATGAAAATACATAACATTTATAAGTATCTTTAGTCAAAGTATTTTTTGTTGTTTTTCTCTTTGCAGATTGAAATTTACAGATCCCTGTCTTTTAAATAACCAACAGGTCAAACTGGTTTGGAAAATGAAAGTATGATCAAACTGCACGACAGAATCTGACTAAGACAGCACAGCCAGGACGCTGGGTGACCGGTCATTCCGCCTCCAAAACAACAACTGGACACTGCTGGGTATCCTCTGTGATTTCATGTGAGCAACATGGAAGGTGAGTTCAGTTTAATCCATATCTGTGTCCATTCTCACCAACTGCAATACTGTACTTTGACTATTTGAAGTGTGCAGTTCACCACAACAAGCTGATAAAAATCATCTTCATCATCACACTGTTAAGTAAAAGTGAAAAGGAGGGCGTGACTCAGAATGATCTATTGATTATATAAATGTCAGAAACGTGATCAAAATGAATGTGCTACCATCTGTACTGCCCTCGCATTTTTCTCATGCTTCTAGATCTAGGCACAATATACATGTTTTCTTTTTCATTTCCCTGTATTTTTATTGCTATCTTTTAGAATCAAGCTTTTTAGTTTCTGACACCTGAATTGCAAACACAAACAAACAAAACAAAACCCTATTACCCCAAAACTGTAATGTTTAACCTTTGCTTTGAATTTTTAGTTGGTTATATCATAACTTTATTAATCCTAATCACTCACCTCAGAAATAACTTTTGCACTATCTGTCATGAATTAACAGCTTTTACTTAATAAATAATTTATTTTAAACCAACAATCTTTTCAACTTAAAGCAAGTAAAAATGAATATCTGCACATTTTTTGTCTTGTAGAGTTGCCCAAGAGGATTGTTCTGTTGGGGAAAACTGGAGCTGGGAAAAGCAGCCTGGTGAACACCATCGTAGGGGAAGATGTATTCAAGATAAGTCACGCTCCAGTTTCTGAAACAAGTCTGACTCAAGCAGTAACCCGGAGGGTCAGTGGCAAAAACCTGACCCTGATAGACACCCACAGTCTTTTTGACACGTCTGGAAGCGAGCGCTCGCTTAGGGCTGAGATCGTCCGGTGCATCACGGAGTGCGCTCCGGGGCCTCACGCTTTTCTCATTGTGCTGAAGGTGGAGAAATTCACCCAGCAAGAGAAAGACGTCGTCAGGAAAATCTGTCAATATTTCTCCGACGAGGCTCTGAAATACGCTGCAGTTGTGTTTACGCACGGAGACCAGCTGGAGGGAGCGAGGATCGAGGAATTTGTCAGTTTGAACAAAGAGCTGAAGGATCTGGTGGAGAAATGTGGAGGCAGATGCCACGTTTTTGATAATAAGTACTGGAAGATGAACAGCAGAGACGACTATGGGAGCAATCGGCGCCACGTGGAAGAGCTGCTCTGTACCATAGAGAAGATAAGTGAGGCCAACGGTGGGCAGTGTTACACCAATGAGATGCTGGAAGAGGTGAAGAAAGAAAGCCAGAAGCAGGAAGAAGACATGAGGCAGACCCCAGGAACGTTATCAGATGAGGAGATCCGAAACGCGGCTAAAAACAATTTGTTTAAGAAGCTGATGGCGAGGTTCATGGGTGCTGCCGCTGGTGCCGTGTTAAGAGCCTTTCTCGGTGTGGTGGAGATTATTCCAGCCAAAATGACAAATCTTCCAGGGGCCGCGGCACAGGCCTCAGCCCTTAATATTGGGGCCGAAATTGCATCTGCTGCTACAGGCGGGGTTCTCGCAGGAGCCATGATGGGGTACAATGCAGCTGAGGGAGCAGAATCTGTACTTGTTGCCTTGCAGAGCGCCGGAAACGTAGTTTGGAACGACTTCAAGTCGAGATCAGGCTTTGGGGGTGCAGAAGAAGAGAGCAGCAAAGACCACGTGAATAAATAGAATAAACGAAACAGTGAGAACACTGGTGTTTCAATCAGGGTGGTCAGTGTTTAATCACTAACTCTGCCCAGAAGTAACCCGGGACCATACATTTTATACTGTACACCTTTAACAGGGTTTTAAAGACTGAATGGTCCAGTCAAAGGTTCCTTTTCTTTATACATTTTAGTTTGTCATCCACAATTTTCATCTCACTGCAATCTTTCGCATTAATAACAGAAGCTGTCAAACCAACAATTTAATGTTCATGTATAATGTTAGTTAAACAGTGCTTTTTAATAGTATCTTCTACAATGACTAAGAACTGTCAGACTGGTGTCTGGTGTTTACTTCATTTGAGAGGAAATAATGTCTGAACTTACAGAAGGACTTTAAACTTTTAAAACCTTTATGAAAAATGTAAATGCTTATTGGTTTGTGATTGATCATGTCTCAAAAAGTTAATGACAAAAATTATTCAATTTTAGGGTATTGTGTTTATATTGTGAATATCTGTTATACAAAGTATAGCTTCGATTTAGGTAAATAAAAAAATCCATAAAAGATTAAAAAAAAAAAATATTAATGAATTATTTCTGCTGTAGAAAATCAGGAATTTTACATGTGGAAAAATAAAAAAAAGATCTCTATGTATGTTTCAAGTTGAACAAAAACACACAACATGGATGAGGCGCTGGTGTGAGGGGAGGTGATGCTTTTCACCCGAACAGCTGTTTGCAGAGGCAGGAAACTTTTTAGGTTTAGTCTCAGGAGCTCTCATAAGCAGCACTACAGCATCACCCAGTGGCGTGATACGAGACTAGACTTAGACTTAGACTGAACTTTATTGATCCCTTGGGAAGACTCCCTCAGGAAATTAAGGTTACCAGAAGATACTGGAGAGGCAGCCGTCTACACAGCGCCAGAGAAGACTACAGCAGTTACCTGATGTTAGACTGCTGTAAAAAGATTATACACTACACTCATTCAAGATTTCCAATCCGTCTCCAACTAGGACATTCACTTGAGCTTATAACTTCCATAGCTTCACTACTCAGTTTCCCGCTCTGGGTGATAAAGCTTATTTTTCTCTTATTTTAAGACACACAGGTAATACGTTTGTTGAACCCAAGTGATTCATTTGAGAGTTATGAGTCCAAAAGCTTTAAACTCATCATTAAAGTGCCAATATTTTTTTAATGGGATTTGAGACCACATTTGAATCCTTACCTCACGCCGTCCTGTTCTAAATCTCTTTAAGCAATTATTTTGAACTGATATGTTGCCGGAATCAACACAAAATGACTTAAGCTGACTGTTAGATTATATGATCATCAAATAAAAGGGTGTTTATATCCAGTCCCGGAGAACTAGACTTTCATAAACCAATGGGGCCTACGGTCCTATTGACCACAGTCCCAGGGATTTGAAATAAATATAAATACATTCTTTAGAATTGGAGGTATGGTTAATTTGTCCAGGCATGCAAACGAAAGATTTCATTTCTAATTCTGATCACTGTCTGGGTTTTACTCGTGAAAAAGGAAAGGGAGACCGAAAGAAGGTGATGCTCGGGCGTTACAGGGTTACATAACCCGGGTAGGTGCGGCTCCAGGAGCGCGTCCCTCCTCCAGTCACAGCTCAGCGCGGCCCGGGTCGGACGCAGTAACTCCTCACAGATCAGAGCAGTTTCACTTCCCCTCCTTTGCGTACGGACGATGGACGACGGGTGTCAGTACCCCGTTTTCTTCAAATGTCAGAAGCCCATCGGAGAGCAGAGGGTGAAGAAAGTGGAAGCATATTTCCGCATTCGGCGCAAATCCGGCGGAGGGGAATGCGGTCCGCTGATCTGTGGAGCGGAAAACATCTACTGTATAAAGTTCAGACATGAAAAAGGTAGGGTCACTTATCAGCTCATGTTTGGCTGATGTTGTAATCAGCTGTTTCGGTTTGTTTTGTTTTTATAATTGCTTTCTGACGTGGGGTGTAGTGTTCACTGTCCTCTGTCCAGTTTGGTTCGAGTTAAGAGTTAGATTATTCTAATTGTATATTTCTCTACAAGCGCCAAATAGTGCAGCTAATTGGTTATTATTTAGTCACATAAAAATCGAGTAAGAATAATAAAGCAGGTCATAGACTGATAAGCAGGCCCATAAAGGTCTTAAGAGGAAAATGAAACTTAACTCGAACCGGAAAAAAACAACAAAACGCCTCCTGTAGTGCTGTGTCAGCTCAGTCCTTGATACATACATTTTCATCCATATTACGTCCTGAAGGGGTAGGAATCATTCTTCTATACTTTTCTCCTTTTGCTGGAAATAGAAAAAAATGGTTTTAAAGAGAAGGGATGACTTCTAAACCTGTTTCCTTCTCTCAGCCTAATCGTAATTTCTATTTGATGAGCTTTTTAAATTTTTATCTCAGTTTTAGTTTTTTTTACTTTAGTCATTTTCAATCATTGTTTTTTTGTTTGCATACCATTCTCCATGTATTCCCCTACTAGGTATCTGTTTTGACAACCTTTCCTCATTTGCATACATGAATAAAAAACAGAGGAGGGGAATGTGAACAGGAAACGCACAAGAGGAAAGGAATTTGGGACGAAAAACTATATTAAAAAATCCATATAATAATGAATGTGAATAAGTTCAACTTGAAATCAGAAATCATGAACTCCGAAAGCAAGATACATGTAATTAAAGAATTAACAACATATACCTGTTAATTTCACTTCCTGCACATTAGTTACTGCATAAAGTTATTTTTTGCCAAATTTATTTAATTCTAGCAACATTTATTGGCTCAATTATTTAGTCACACTGTCATTGATTAAACATGGAACCAGTTTGGTCCGTGTGACTCATACGGGAAGAGCGTTTGAACAGAGGTATTTCTTTGAGGCATTAAATAATAATCTGGGAGTCAACGTGAACATGTTTTAACTAAGATGGACAACTGGATCTACTCCTGAACAGTTATATAGCGTCTAAGGGCTGTCGGCCCACACCAGACGAGTTAAATGTGACACATGGACACTTTCAGGATTTTTCCCCATATTTGCAAATGAAAAAACTGAACCCAGCAGCTTATTATTGACTGTTTTTTTCTGTTTTAAAGCAGTCATGGTGTTTATAAGTTTCGCTCATTTTTGCTTACACAGAACAACACTGTCACATATAAAAAGAAGAAGCACAACACACAGAAAAACACTGTTATAAAGAAATTACTTGAGGTGGTAAACTGTTTGTGGGTGGTTGCTGCCTTCCTACAGATGCCATCAGTTCAAATCTGAATGCCATCTTGGGAGCTTTGAAACCCTAAGACTCATTAACATTGAGAGCCTCCTCAGCATTTTTTGTGGCCTCTGCTGTTTGTTGTGCCCTGATGGCATATGTGCAAAAACTGGTTTGTATTGTGGGAGCAGGGAGTTATCCGTATCTTGAACAACAACCATTTTGTGTTGGGTTTCTGTGCTCTGCACAGGTGTGGTGTATGGTGCGACATGAGGATACAACAGTATAGTTTAAGTGACGTTTAATCCTCAAAATGACACATTCTGATTCAGATCAGCAGGAGGTTCTGAAGAGAGCAGAGCATGCAGTTGATGGTGATCTCGTGCTCACTGTGTGGAAAAGCCCGGAAGCTCCAGCCTCCTCTGACCCCATCACCTCCACAGCTGCAGCAGAGGTCAGCTCCATGCCTTTTTTCCCCAGGTACTCTGATTTTACACGTATCAACCACTGAGAGCAATAAACTGTTACGACTTTGTCTTTTTTACGCAGAACCCTCAGTCCCTTCCTGCCACGCCTGCTCCGTTAAGCGGTGAAGATTGTGGCCTACAATCTAAGGATCAGCCATCTGATTCCCAGGAGGAGGAAGAACTGGAGAAAGAGCCGGGCCCCGAATGCCGCCCCGCTCAGCTTCCCCCAGGTGAGGAGAGGGTTTCTGTCTTGGCCCCAGCTCAACCTGATACTGTTAGTGGAAGTAGAGACTTTGAAGCAGAGAGCGATACCCTATCCCAGTACCACCCTGAGGGTAGTCCAGATCAGAGCCCGGAGTGGCCTGATACCGGGGATGGGTCATCCTTGAGCCAGGCTTTGCCCCCTTTGAGTTTGGCTGAAGGAAGTGCGCTGGTAGACAGCTACGGCCTCTGTGATGGGCTGGAGGTGCTGCTGTGTCGGGGGGACATCACCCAGCTGGAGGTCGATGCTCTGGTGAGTGCTGCCGGGGAGGATTTGGATTACCGCGAGGGGGCCGCTGCTGCCCTGGTCCGTGCAGGCGGCCCTGGGGTACAGTTTGAAATCGACGCTTTGAGAAAGCACCATGGGAGAATTCCCACGGGTGAAGTGGTGGTGACCATGGGGGGGAATCTGAAATGCAAGAGGCTGCTGCATGCCGTGGGACCTGTAGGTGGAGAGGCGGGCGGCAGAGCCAAGGTCCTGTTGGAGAGAACTGTCCGGCGAGCTCTTGATTCAGCGGAGCTGTCTGGGTTCAGCTCCATCGCCCTGCCGTGTATCTGCTCGGGGGCGTTTGGTTTCGCATTCTGCTCTGAGGCTATCGTAGCAGCCGTCAAAGAGTTCGGCAGCCAGAGCAGTAGCTGTCTGAGAAGAATCGTACTCGTAGACGACCGTGGGGAGGTGGTCAAGGCCATGCGGGAGGTGTGTGACAGGACACTCCAGGGGAGAGGTACCGGAAACGCCGAAGAGAGCGACGGAGGGCAGCAGCTGGATGCTGCAGGCAAGGATGCAGAGAGAGGAGCAGATGGTGGAGCTCCTGGTGGCAGCGTCTACGTAGAGGTCGTCTGGGGGACCATTGAGAGCCAGCAGGTGAGAAGGCTTTTTTTTTTTAAACCTTACAATCTGACTTGAAATCGTCAGATGAATCAGTAACCGTATTGATCATCTTTTCATTGTGGTTAGAAAACAATGCAAACACACAACTGCTGGCTTGACGAGTCAAAGCTACACCTCATTTCTTCCTATTTGACACCACCTTGGTTACGGAGACAGGAAGCTGGCCAATCTGCTGTGCGCTGAGCATGTCATGCCCCGTTGTTCCTTCAGGTGGATGCCCTCGTGTCCCCCATGGTTTACCACAACCCTCTCTCAACCCGAATTGGAAACACTTTGAACGCAGTGGTCGGTCCTGAGCTGACGTCTAAGTTTGAAGAAGAGGGAGAAGATGAAACGACGTCCGACGACTCAGTACTAGTTGAGGGGTTGCTTGGACTTCCGTTCAGTGCAGTGTTCTTCCTCAACCTTTATCCCTGGGACGATGACGAAGACGGAGTGCCAGTCCAGGTAAAACTGTGGATTTTTTTTCTCAGGGTTTTCATTGCGTGGGAGCACTTTCTGTGAGACAGGATTTCATAATGTGTCTTGTAGTTGACAGAACATTGGATGTTTACCCTTTACAGGTTCTCAGAATGGGCATAAACAATATCCTGACTTCCTGTGAGCAGAGAGGGTTTGGATCTGTTGCCTTTCCATTGCTAGGGGCTGGACTAGCCCTGCGTTTCCCTGACACGGTGGTGGCCAGAGTGCTGCTGGAGGAAGTTTCTGGATTCGAACAGGACAGAGCCAGCAGCTCGCCGCTTCTGGTTCGAATTGTCATACACCCCGAGGTGAGGGAAGGGAAAAATTGGTTTCATCATACAGTTCAAAGTAGAGCATCAGTACAGTATGGTAATGCAGGATTGAAAGGGTAAGGCACAAAAAAGACTTGTTTGCATAGTTTTTTTGCTGTGGGCGTACTGCAAGTCTTTCAAAATGTCATCTTCAGAGCTGTGTCTTTAAAATAACAATTGGTTAAGAACAAACAACACATGCCTTTAAGTCCAATATCCGATTAAGTAAATAATCTTCGGGGTTAGAGCGAACATCAGTTTATCGTTTTGTTTCCAACAGATTACTGGCCCGTAGGACCTACAATAAACCTGTTTACATTCTTGTCTGTGCAGGTCTTCACATCTTCTCAGAAAACTTTGAACTGCACAGAAGAACACAAACAGCAACAAGATCAAGAAAAATGTGGGTGCAGCTATAAAGCACTTGTTAATAATCTATTCCATTTTCAGACAGTTGTCAGGTTTCCATTCCTGTATTTTTTATTTGTGCTTAGAAGACAGGAATAACAGATGATTGAAATAAGTCAAGTCTGGACGACTTCTACTGATCTACAGCCACAGGGAGCATAGCTTTTACTTTCGATTTCCACTTTAGTTTTAGTTTTATTCACAAGAAAATAGAAACCTCGCACATGTTAATTTCATTCTTTTAGTTTTATTTGGTATAAAAAACTGTTTACAGTGAGTTAGTTTAAACAACTTTATTCAGTTTCTATTGTTTAATCAAAATCATAACAGAGGCAGGTTGGTAGAAGAGAACAAACTCATGTACTTATCAGGGTCATTCTTCTCCTCCAGTGTCGGATACAAAGAGGGTCATCCTGGTGGGAAAAACTGGATCTGGGAAAAGCAGCCTGGCAAACATCCTCTTTGAAGAAGATCTTTTTGCCACAAACCATACTCCCAACTCTGGGACCAGGACATGCCAGTCGGAGACCAAGTGCATTAATAAACGGAGCATCACTTTGATTGACACCCCTGGTTTTTTTGACAGCGGGAGGTCGGAGGAGGACATGAAGGCTGAGATCATGAGCTGCATCACAGAGTGTGCGCCAGGGCCTCA
Organism: Menidia beryllina; assembly: GCA_013363375.1. Taxonomy (NCBI): domain Eukaryota; kingdom Metazoa; phylum Chordata; class Actinopteri; order Atheriniformes; family Atherinopsidae; genus Menidia; species Menidia beryllina. The sequence continues at coordinate 3,400,518 of JABUIW010000018.1, read as the reverse complement.
CGCTTTTCTCATTGTCCTACGGGTTGACAAATACTCAATACAGGAGCAGGAGGTGGTGAACAAAGTGCAGGAATATTTCTCAGACGCTGCGTTACAGTACGCCGTGATTGTCTTCACCCACGGCGACCAGCTGCCCAAAGGGGTGAAAATCGAGGAGTTTGTCAGTCAGAATGACAACCTGAGCAGCCTGGTGAAGAGGTGCGGCGGCCGGTGTCACGTCTTCGATAATAAATACTGGCGAAACACACAGCAGAATAACTACAGGAGCAACAAGTTCCAGCTGGAGGCCTTGCTCCAAACAGTAGATAAGATGGTGGCAGCAAGGAGCGGACAGTACTACACCAATGAGGTTCTGCAGAGTGTGGAGAAGAGAATACAGATTCAGGAGCAGCACATAAGACAGTCATCGGCAGACTTGACTCCACTGGAGGTCAGAAAACAGGCCAGAGCCTCTGTGTTCAATGACTTTTTGATCGTGCTGGCAGGTGTGGCGACTGGGGCTTTGCTGGGGGCTTTTATTGGCATTGCTGGCTATGTTAAAAAAGTTGGATTGAAACCAGCAGAGCTACTAAATATTTTGAAAAAAATCCCACTGATAGCCTCGGGGCCGTCAGCGGTTGCAGCTATTGCAGGTGGAGAGGTGGCGCTAGCTACCAGCTTGGTCGCTATGGCTGCCATGGCTGCAGGCAAAGGAGTGAACGGCGCCATTGCTGGACACAACGCAGCCAAGGGAGCGAAATCGCCAATGGAGGCATTCAAGAATGCGGCAGTTGCTGTCATGAACCAAAACAAAGAAGAAAAAAAAGAGCTCTTCCCATTCACTTAAATCTTATCTTGTGCCTTTGAGTCCTATGAGGGGAACACCAGTGGAGGTCTGCAGCAATGCATCCTGGACAATCCAAATCTGCGTCTCCTGCAAGCTGGCAGAACTCTGAGGAAATGAATGTACGAAGAAGTCTGTTCTCCGGATGGGGAAGTTTGTTTTGCACCACCAGAGCTCCCATTACCTAGATGGTTCAGAAAAACACTAATAATGATCTCATTTAGACCTGTTAACCAAGCAATGTTGCACAGGACACTTGAAGGAATCCTTCTTCAAACATCTCAGGTTATCTTAAGGGGTATTTTATGAATATTGGGGAAACTGCACTTGATTTGAGTGTTGCTGCTTTGGTTTGATGGTTTCATGGATAACTAGCTTACCTTACCTTCAGTATAAGAATGGGAATAAATTGCAATACCAAAGTTCTCAAACACTTAATTTAGATGATTTTTTTTTAATAATGTGGGTTCATTTTCAGGACAAGAACTTGAATTAGTTAGATGTCTATTTGATGGTGTTAAACATTTACAAAATAAAGCTCACTCTGTATCTCTTTTTTAAAACTAAATTTGACCCATAGTAGGACACGTTTACCTGTTTCTGTCACATACTTAACTTTGCAATGTGTGCTTGATGCACGTTGTGTTCATTTTTTCTGATGGACCTTTTAAGTTTGTGGAAATTGAATAAAAATCGTAATATTTTGTGTCCAAAATATCAGTTTTGTCACTAAAATATTCAACTACTCATTGTTTGTGTTAAATACATATATTTTGAAATACAATCAGAAACCAACACAAACATGAACACTAGAGAACATACACTATATTGCCAAAAGTATTTGCTCACCCATCCAAATTATCGGAATCAGGTGTTCCAATCACTTCCATGGCCACAGGTGTATAAATTCAAGCACCTAGGCATGCAGACTGTTTTTACAAACATTTGTGAAAGAATGGGTCGCTCTCAGGAGCTCAGTGAATTCCAGCGTGGAACTGTGATAGGATGCCACCTGTGCAACAAATCCAGTCGTGAAATTTCCTCGCTCCTAAATATTCCACAGTCAACTGTCAGCTGTATTATAAGAAAATGGAAGTGTTTGGGAACGACAGCAACTCAGCCACGAAGTGGTAGGCCACGTAAACTGACGGAGCGGGGTCAGCGGATGCTGACGCGCATAGTGCGAAGAGGTCGCCAACTTTCTGCAGAGTCAATCACTACAGACCTCCAAACTTCATGTGGCCTTCAGATTAGCTCAAGAACAGTGCGCAGAGAGCTTCATGGAATGGGTTTCCATGGTCGAGCAGCTGCATCCAAGCCATACATCACCAAGTGCAATGCAAAGCGTCGGATGCGGTGGTGTAAAGCACGCCGCCACTGGACTCTAGAGCAGTGGAGACGCGTTCTCTGGAGTGACGAATCGCGCTTCTCCATCTGGCAATCTGATGGACGGGTCTGGGTTTGGCGGTTGCCAGGAGAACGGTACTTGTCTGACTGCATTGTGCCAAGTGTAAAGTTTGGTGGAGGGGGGATTATGGTGTGGGGTTGTTTTTCAGGAGCTGGGCTTGGCCCCTTAGTTCCAGTGAAAGGAACTCTGAATGCTTCAGCATACCAAGACATTTTGGACAATTCCATGCTCCCAACTTTGTGGGAACAGTTTGGAGCTGGCCCCTTCCTCTTCCAACATGACTGTGCACCAGTGCACAAAGCAAGGTCCATAAAGACATGGATGACAGAGTCTGGTGTGGATGAACTTGACTGGCCTGCACAGAGTCCTGACCTCAACCCGATAGAACACCTTTGGGATGAATTAGAGCGGAGACTGAGAGCCAGGCCTTCTCGTCCAACATCAGTGTGCGACCTCACAAATGCGCTTCTGGAAGAATGGTCAAAAATTCCCATAAACACACTCCTAAACCTTGTGGACAGCCTTCCCAGAAGAGTTGAAGCTGTTCTAGCTGCAAAGGGTGGACCGACGTCATATTGAACCCTATGGATTAGGAACGGGATGTCACTTAAGCTCATATGTGAGTCAAGGCAGGTGAGCAAATACTTTTGGCAATATAGTGTATCTGCCCAAAAATTCAAGTAGGAGGTTTATGTTATTTCCGGCCCATGAACACAAACTCAAATGGTACAATTAAACCTTTAGATTAATTATACAAGGAATTATATCTAAGTAATACTTAAATTCCACCTTAACTCAATGGGCTGAGATGCAATAATCAAATATATTTCTAACTCATCACTTACTGTATGTCGATATATCGGTATATCGATTTTACGGTGTTCAAACACAACGTAAAGAATCCAGCAAGTACACAACACTAATCCTATCCAGGGATAGTTAAAGGTCTAAATCTTTACAGCGTCTCATTTGCAACTGTAGTAATAGACCGTGTCGGTGGCTGGGTGGATAGGTTGGTGGTTTTATAACCCTTTTGACCAGCATTCCCATTCAACTGTTGACGACCCTTACTAATTGGACGTGTGTCTAAACACTATCTGACATCTATCTAAAACTATCTTACATCTGGCTAACATCTATCATGAATGTGTACAACGAGGACCAACCAGCTATGATTTACAGCCTTAACTTCAGGAGATACTCCCGTCTTTCTGCCGCACTTGAGAGGTCACTGCTAAGCAGTTTCCTCTCAGCCCTGCCCAAAGTTAATCAGTCACTTAACGTGTCCTGTTATTCAGCACACAAGCCTAATGCGCTGTCTTGTGTGCTGGTGACTAATAGTGCTGTTTCCATCTTCTCTGATAGGACCATGGAGACTAATTTAAACTAAAGAGAGCTCAATTTTTCTGTCTGTGCTAGCTACATAAATTATTCAACTTAGTGAAATGGACTGCAAGCAACAGCATCAAGTGATCTACACACACCTGTGTCTTTGGCCAAAAGAATAATCAAAGGGATATTCCAGCAGAGGGAAGTGGAACCGAAGGAGCTGCATGTTGAAAACTGACCCCTGGAGTGACTTCCAAGTCAAGACAAAGTCAGATGAAAGTATGACTGCAGGTGGATAAAAAATTGTCAGGCTAAAAAGCCCTCATTGTGAAATATCAGTGAGCAACACCTTTCCCCCAGCCATGTTTCTGAGAACATTCACTATCTGTGACTTAATCCAGCCGGAACAGAATCTTGTATTGGTATGTCAATTTAGGAGCTGAATTTCCACCGGCACAGATTATCAAACCTCTTTTTACCACTTGATGGCAGTAGAGACAATCGTTAATGCGGAGGTGTAGATCATGGACATGCCTGTGAACAACTCTGAAGGAAATCTTCAGGTATTTGAGTTCGACGTCTCTGTGTCAGCAGAGCTGTACAGACCTGACTTATTGATTGCGAGAGCTGTTTTATTCGCATTAGTGGATGCAGTGGGGTAAAGCAGAGGAGGAGGAACGAGGCTGACCCTCCGCCGCTACTGAATTCTGACTAACTCATCTATTCGACGCATGCACAGACACTGTTCAGACTTGTGACTGACGTCTGAAAGTTGTTTAATTTGTTCTCTCTTTGTGGTTTGTTGGTGCAGAATTGTACAGAATCAAATCACAGACTGTCATTGATTGTAGAAACAACAGAGGAACCTATGGGCTTCTTTTCCATAAGGTCTCCTGTCTCTCCTGTTACAGTTCTCTGCAGATGGGGAGCCCTGTTTACATCATGTGCAGGTTTTATATTTTACTAACAATAATCTTGGGACGCAATATGAGCGTTTGTTGGTTTACTCAAACATTTCTGAATGCCCAAGTCTGAATGTCAAACATTTAAGTTGAAATGGCAGAAAATTACTCAACGAATTGGCCATTGATCTAAAAGGGTTTCTACATGGTGTATTCTTTAGATAGAAATCAATTTTTGAGTTAATCAAAGAATCAAGGTGACGTGCCATCCTGTGTCAGGAACTCAAAAGAGCTTTTTGAGTTAGCAAATATGCACAAACTTCAGTGAACTGAAGTAACACTGCCATCGAGTGTACAAAAATCCCCTCCACAATGATGAAAGAGAACGATAGAGATAAAATCAAGTTGTAACTTCCAAGAACAGTGCTGAGTAGTGGGAGGCAAAACTTAATTTTTCTCTGATCTCAAATCGTTTGTATCTGGTTCTTAACCTCCATGTTCCTACAGTGCTGTGACTGTCTGTGCCTCTCAGCTGAGGAATTGAATAGATTTAGTTCAAGAGACATGTCTGGTCAGCAGTGGACGACAGACACAATGGCGAAGGAGTCCCCCGCCAAGCCTGTGTGCTGCACCAACAAAGTTTTGCATAGCTGTGTTGTATATTCAGAGATGAACAGAACAATATCGGGGAGGCGGAAAGGCATGCTCATGCTCGATCTGCAACTAAGGCATTCGGCACTTTCCCAACATCACAGTTTGAAAAACAGGACAAGTCGAGTAATGTTCATAGGATTGAAATGTTCCTGTTATTTTATTGATTCTAATCCACAAAGTACAAACTGTGCTTCTATCCTTTTATCTGGACTCAATGGTAGTATCGCTGACTATCCCTACAATTTTAAGTGAAAATTTAAGTGAAAACATTTGTTAGGTGACCAAAGGATACATTTTAGGGGTAAAATAGAGTCCAAATGAAATAATTCGTTAACATTTTGTCATCTAGATAACAAAAGACACTCATCCTTTATTTTCCCATTTAAAACAAGCTACAAATGTGACATCCTTGAGGTCAAGCAAGTCTATTAGACTGTTTTTTTGGATTTCACCTCATTCTACTTGTATTCCTGTTCGACAGATAAAAAAAGCTGAGAGCTTTGTTATTCTTTTTGCTCGTTATTGAAGGTTGGTCACAGCTGACATGGAGAATAGAATCCTTTTCTAATCATGAATGTGTAGGTTTTTTCCAACAAATGTTAAGAGAGAAATTTAAGTTAAATCGGTATCCCTTATCTCTTCTCGCTGTATGTGTGAAACCCTGGAAACATGCCCAGTCAGTAATCTATGCCTCTGTTGTTCGCACGAGTGGATTTCCATGCACAGCTGCTGAATGATAAAATCAAACCAGTTTAACAGACAACAATCTCTAAACACAGAGTGTAAAGTTGGGATTGATCAGTTAGAACCTGAACGAGATGTTTGTTTCAGGTCACATGGTCAATTTTAATCAGCCGTAACACTGTAAGTGCTAGCTTGTGGTTTTTTGCACCACACTGGCAGCAGATCATTTGAATTCTAAAGATTGTTGAATGGGGGCTCTGTGCGTTGAGCTTGTTCTGACAAACCCCATGGAGGTTTGATAGGATAGGGATCAATGGCTGGAGTCTCGATCTAAAATCAAAGCCTTGGGCTGTCTGTTGTGTTCCGTGAGCCATTCCTAACCGGCATTTGTTTTGCTGGGAGGGTGGCTCCCCGTCTGGGATTGGAGTTGCTTTGTCTGTGACAATGTTTGCTGTCTGCAAGAGGAACCTGTGAAAGTTTGGGTGCTTTTCTTGATGCAAGAAAGCATTATCGATCAAACAACGCTGCAGCCAGTGCATGAAGGCACTATTCCAGAATTCACTCACCTCGATCAATAAAAAAAGAGATGCTACAGACCTCTATGAAACGATAGAATGTTGTTGAGTCTGAGTCTGCATTATTAACTTATTTGCCATCTATCCAAGCACTACAGCTTATCTGGGACCAGGTCAAAGGGCGAATAGTCAGAGCATACATACCCAGACCTCTGTCTCCACAGTAATGTCCTAAAGCTTTTCTGAGGGGACAGAATTTCCAAAGCCAGCCGAGAGATATAATCTTTCCATTGGACCCTGGGCCTGCTCTGAGGCATCCCACTGTTGTGGCACGTCCCCGAAGTCTACTCAATGATCCATCTGGAAGGTATTCTGACAAGATACCCAGTGGATGATCCTGCGCTGTCAAAAATAGGGGTACCCCAAGACACATATTTTTACTTTTAGAGGCCCTGAAAGTTGCATATATGTTCCCAAGTGGTAAATAGACAAACTACAACAGCTTTTAGTCTGAGCTAAGTTCTCTTTTTATGACTGCAGATATGATCAGTGCCACAACAGACTCAGATCCAATTTGCCTGCCCTCCAATCACTTCTATTCTCACATGTAAACAAGACTTTGACAATGCATGAGTCCTCCCAGCTTTAAGTGGGCAATCTTTTTCTGCCCGAGGATCAGGGCCAAAGGCTTTGAGGGAAAATTTGCATCTAGGCCATTTAAAATTCAGCTGCAAACTGCCCAGTCCCTGCAGGAGGTCCCCTGTCACTGAGAGCCTAGAACAGAGCTTCTTGAGTTTTAAATATGGAGAGAATATGAAGGGGGTGTTCTTGGCTAAATCTATGCAATTAATGAACTATTTAAAAGTAAGATATTGAATGTTCTAGGAAGTAGGACATTTAAATTCGTTATTTATTTTTTATTTGTTGCAAAAAAAAAGATCTTGACAACAGAGAAATAAAAGTCAATTTGGGCACAGATAGCACTGAGTACAAAGGTGGATGACCCTTTCCTTTTCTAGTTACAGTCATAGAATTTTTCTGAATTATGAAGTGCCAGCTCTTCCTTGTTAATACATGCCAATAAACAACATGACCCCAGAGGGATGTGTAAGAATCTATCTTCAAGCAGGAATGAGTTACTTGAATGACATCTCACGCGGGTGTGCAAACCGGTTGACCATGTCTCCATATTTGTCGTTACATTCAATGGCATGCTTTCTAACTTTTTTTTTCATAGGCAGAAAACATAATTCGAATTTCAAACATGATTTGAACGGTTAACTGCTGGAATTCATTGCTTGACATGTAGGGACGTTGTCAGGCTGTTAGAGCAGAGGCAGGCCAGGTAATGGGGACACACCTCTCTTTCAACATGTTACAGCAGGCATTACAAATAAATGGGAAGAGGCACAGAGAGCCGAGGGACAGTGTGGGTGGGAAGGAAAATGTGAGCAAAAGGGGAGGACGGTTCCAGATCTGCTGGGGATTCACACGTCTCATCCGGCTCTCTGAGTCTCCTCTCTTGTGTGGTGATTTACTGTAGATGACCGGGTGAGTCTGCCTCATTTTCTTCATTCTGTCAGCAAGTGTGTCTTGCCTCCTGTCACTAAAAATGCAGCACTTTAAACAGGAAATGTGTCTCTAAAATGAGAGCTTTGGGGTTGATTTTGAAGCAGAAAACTCATTTTCAGGGCCTCTTATCCTCTCAGCATCACTGTTTTAAGTTATTTGCATTCTGGCGTTCTCGTCAGGTCTATCCGGCACCCGCGATTTGCTCCGTTTTAGATGTGGCGCGGTAACAAATCTGTGCATCTATGGCGTTCATTGTAGGTGGAGGTGGAACAGGTGGAATTTTGTTGGCAAGCCTTTGACTCACAGTACAAACAAACGCACCTCTTGAGTCAGTCAGGTTTTACAGTCTTTATGTTTGTTCAAAAGACTGTGGTAAAAAAAAAAAAAAATCAGAGTAGAAACCACAATACCAGCCAAAGAACAAGCAGACGTAGGGGAAGACATAATTTGACACATCAGCAACCTGCTTTTTTATTTTTCATTGCTGGAGGATTGCACAACGAGGGCAGTTTTTCTGTCTGCTGGTGGCTTTCCTGCGACTGCCAGTGTGGTTTGACCGGATTTCTGTACACACAAGCCATGTGGTCACATCTCTTTAATCCTCTTAAAAAACCCAAAAGTACTGCACTTGTGCGTCCCTTATGACGACAAGCAAAAACAGAAAAAAGGAAACAGAAAAAGCAGTAAAAACCACAAAACATTTGATTGTTCTGTCTTTGAAATGAACTCTTCAAAACATCTATAACTTTTTATTTTAACAGAAAAACTATGCGTAGGTGTGATGATTCATTAAGACATCAACATTTCAATGGAAACACAAACAGTTTTTAAAATTCTGTTTAAACTTCTAGTTAATATTTGAGCTAATGTTATAGTGTTTTTTAATCATAGTATTATTTTGACTCATATGAACTAATATTTTAGTTGATATTTGGTATGGGCAATTTCACTCAGTCCTTTGGAAGGACATTCAAAAGCTCTACTTCTGAATCTGGCTGCTCCACCTTAAAAGAGGCTCCTTGACAAGGGTCAGATTAATATTTCAAATCTTTTTTCTAATATTGTCTTATTACTTCATGACGTTATTCTTTTATCTGCCGTGTGACTGAGCCCTGCTTTATTTTCTTTTTTGGGACACACAGCACGATGTGCTGAAAGAATAGTCGCTACGTGTAGGCAACAGTGATTCATTCCTCAAAGCAGCCAGCATCCTAAAGAAAAAGTTTACAGACCCTAATAAAGTCTGAGAAAACTATTGCTCTAGGCCACATTAAAAGGCCACATTGAAGTTGCATAAAGAAATGGGGGGGTGACTCACGACTTTTTCACTGTGTCGTGACTATCTCAAAGGCTTTTTCTGCAGTGGTTTGGCGGTCATGTCACCCACCACTACAACCCATTACACCGTGAATTAAATGCGGGAGTCCATAATTACAGCGCAGGTTGCTTTGAAAATCAAACAAGCAGGTTGAGCGAGACCTGGGTGTGAATCTTTGATTGCAGACTTAAGAGTACTGAGAGTACCCTTGTGGGTGATGAATGACAGCAGTTGGAGGGTTGTGGCTTTATACGGTCCAAATATGTAGAACAAGTGATGACATGTCACTTTTTAAAAACATTTCAGTAACATAAAATAGCTTCGGTGCGTGCAGAATGAAGCTGTTGCAGCTGCCTGGGAAAGATAAGGGAGCATCATGAGCTGGCTGCTCTGCTAGTTTAGATATGCTGAGACATTTTCTTCATCCGAGTCCAAAACACACAACATCAGCACCGCGTTGCTCCATCTTGTTTGAAGAGTCGAGTTATTTTGGGTACTTTCTGATTTTAGGAAGAGACAAAACAAGTAAATCACATCAAAGTATGTTGTCCTCGTAAAAAGCTGGTTACAGATCCGTAAAGACCAGTGAATGACACTCATCAGGTGTATTTCCAGCAATGGACCAAGAGTTTAAAAAAAGGGGAGGTGGTTAGAATACCATTTATGGTAGCAAAGAGTGATTGTGGAGCTACGTCCAAGTAAAGAAACATCCGACAGGAGCTGATATATTTAAAAAACTCATCTCAAAAACTCATCGTGTTGTGGATGGATGGATTTTTGCTAAGTGTAATATCAAAAAGTACATTTCAAGAAAATATGACTATAGAATATGCTTTTCATCGTACTGCTTTACTTTACTTGCAGTTCTGTGAGCTTGTATGAAAAAAAACAAACAGTGGGTTAAATGAGCTCAGACAAAAGCCTCCAATCCCCTGGAACAAAAAGGATGCTGGCTGCAGTGGTTTGCCCCCACCAAACCAGAAATCACTTCTAAAACTTAAAAAAGACATTAAAAAGGCATTTAAAAATTGTAATTTAATAAAATTCCTTCACTTTCAGGCTATTGTCGTATATAAGGGGAGTACACTTTTCTTTTCAAGTTCTGAACATTGGCTATTAAATATAAATTGGATAAAGTTCTACTTATGTTTTTCATACAAACCGTGGTGATGAGTTCCACAAAATCAAACAAACACGGATCTAAAAGCTTCCATAAAAGCAATAATCGAGCAACTGTCACTTTTCCAAACCGATACCCAAAAGCTGAAACAAGCGATTGTATTTTGTCAGCATTTCAAACAACTTTTCCTTGTTTCCCTTTATTACATTTCTTTCAAAACATAAACATTGCTCTTGTTTCGTCACGGTGCGGAACACTTGGAGTCATGCGTTGTGCACATTGGAAAATAAGAATCTCAGTGTAAATGATTGCTCAAACCCTGACAGCATCATTGACTGTTGCTCCCTCGTGTCTGGTCTTGTCGTTCTGGAGTCTCTGTGAAAACCTGTTACACTCTTTCCACACTCCCACTCTTTTCTGTGCGAAACTAATACATCAAACTGACGCCAGCACCAGATAAAAACATGGAGGTGAGGTGCCATTTGTCCTGAAAGTCTTGTATACAGGGGTCTGTGCAGAATTTGCTAAAATAATCTTGTTGATTTGAGCAACTCCGTGCTGTCCTGACCTCTCATTTACCACCTGACTCTGTCTGACAGGTAACCAAAATGGTCCACGGCAACTGCTCGTCTCCCGCTAACGCCACGGGTGAGACCATCGTGGGCAACTCCACCGCCACCACTTTGGGCGCCCTGATCCTTACCGTGGTCTTCCTCCTGGGCTTCCCTGGCAACGTGTTTGTCATCTGGAGCATCCTGGCTCGAGCCCGAAAGCAGTCCGTCACCACCCTGCTCATCCTCAACCTGGCCATCGCCGACGGCTCCTTGATGGCCCTCACCCCGTTCTTCATCGCCTACCTGGTGTCCATGAAGTGGATGATCGGGAACGTGATGTGCAAGATCCTCTTCTACCTCTGCCTGGTCAACATGTACGCCTCCATCCAGCTGATCATGCTGATGAGCATCTACCGGCTGGTGTCGGTGCTGTGGCCGCAGCGCATCAGCACCATCACCGGCCAGCGGACCATCATGCGGGTGCTGGCCGTGGTGTGGGTGCTGGTGATGGTCGCCTCGGTGCCGGCGCTCATCTTCCGAGAAGTGAGGTGCAAGGGCTCCCATGCCATGGTGTGCGACTCGTACCACGATCACGACAGCGAAGTAAGTTCCGGGGCCTCAAATGATGCCACCCTACAAACAAACACATTTTCCTATTCTTATCCGTTCTCATTCAATTCTATTGTATCTCTTCCGCACAGGTGGTTCTGCAGTACACTCTGGAGCTTGTATTGGGATTTCTAATCCCCTACGGAATCATCTTAGTCAGCTACATTTGCATCTTGCGGCGGATCCGACAGACCAAGTTCAGGCGCCGCATCCGTAGTGAGAAGCTCATCCTGGCTATCGTGCTGACCTTCTGCCTCTTTTGGCTGCCCTACCACGTCATCAACATGGTGCAGGTACGGCACACTCTGCAAAGCGACATGTCTGTAGGCTGGCAAGTCAATAAATCTGTTCGACTTCAGTCTGTTTTTCTTGCTTTTTCAGGTTACGTGGGCCTTGTGTCCCAGCGGCCCCATGAAAAACACGTAAGTGACGACAAAATCACTATATTTATTTGGGTAATGCTCATTTAAAAAATATCATATAATAAAACAATTCAACTCAAGTCTGTTATGTATTTGAATCTAATTTAGTCTTTTTGTTTGATTTGATTTAATGTATCAGTGTGAAGCTTAATTACGAAAGTTAATCTCTTTGTTAAGAGAGATCTTGAATTTAAAGCTTTATCTGCCTTTGTCTCCCCCAGACTGCATATAATATGGCAACGAAGTCGGGCTGTCACCTCCGCCGTGGCCTTCATCAGCAGCTGTGCCAACCCGGTGCTCTACTTCTTCGCAGGGAAGTCCTACATCAGACGAGAAGGGCTCGCATTCATGGCTCGCCTGTTTGAGGGCACGGGGCTGGACTCCTCCAGAAAGAGCAGACAGAACAGCCAGAACAGCCGTGACAAGGACAAAGACGCAGACGTCGTCATGATAAAAGATAAAGATCAAGACGACGACACGAACTCCAGTTCAAATGTGAAAAATGGCAAATGCTAGGCGATGGAACCACTGGAATCATGAACCACTCAGGGTTTTAAACCTGCTGTCCGTCCAGTCAGGAAAATTGGGGTTTTGGAAATATTTGATGGTTCCTACCAAGTAACGACAGGAAAATTTGCAAGCAACTGAGCAGCTGTGTGTAAAATCAAATGTAGTTTTATGACATCTGCTAAATGCATAAACATAAACATTCCTGGAAATGCCCCCAACCAGGGGCATCACGAAATGGACCCGTTGACCTGTTAAGACTGGTGGGGCTCATTTTGCATCCAAGAATCCACCCCTCAAGACTGTTATGTTGCCAAGCTTTACTTTATCGTTTGTTTGTTTTTTTATTATTTGTTTGTGCTATATGAGTCATCATGTTCTGCTAAAAGACCATACATCGGGTAAAAGTTATGAGATGGGTTGAGAACTGACCTGCAAACACTAACGTTTTTATTAAAATGCATGCTTTCTAAAAAAAAAAAAGTAATTTCCTCTTATTTTTCGTGTTTAAAGAGGTCATATTTTTTGTAAATTAGTTTGTTATGTTTGTGGTGGTCTGTTACAAGGTCATTTGAAAAAAAGAAGCCTGGAGAATTAATAGTTGTCATCCAGGAGCAGTGTCCTCTGTAAGTAAGAGTTTGGAGTAGAATTTGGGTTTTAAAACACTTTAAGAATGACTGACCAATTAATTTGAAAAGAGAAAAAAATACCTGAATCATTTTTGAGTAATCTATTGGCAGAAATGAAGCTATGGCAGTGGACTAGTTCTGGCAGGCCAACATCTGTGCTGCCTCCCACTCTACATACCCCCTTACTACCGTCTTTCCTAATTGAGTTGTAAAGTTCACAATTTGCTCTGCTTGAAATGTTGGAAAACCATTCGCAACTCAGTTTCAGTTAATGTAGAATCATGTAGAATCATTACGTAGAATTAAAAAAAAAAAAAAAAGAATTTAAATGCACATTGTCATTATCAGACGCCACCCCTGTGTCCCCTATGAAAAGCTATTGGCATGTCGCAGTGGTTCAATGGAGGAGACTTTGGACAGTTTTTTGTGGCCATTGTGGCATGCTCATTGTGGGTTCTTAAACATTGGACCGTTTACTTTAACACCAAACTTAGTGTAGCCACTCGTTAACTAATAGTATCCTCACAAACCAACCCACCCACTCACCTTTGATAGGTTAAAGGCTTTAATACTTGAACGGTTTTGAGCAAATTATAGACTGTCTTTCAGGGAACACTGCCACCTGCTGGAAATGGCCTCTGTTAAGAAATGTTTGATTGTCCTTTCTTTGGCATTTCAAGACAGTTATGTGTTTTTTGCCAGTTGCTATATATAGCTGTAAGATTAAGGATATTGTCATGCTGAATGGTTAAACTATGTTATTTTGTCCATCCTTTGAAAGACTAGGCTTTTGTTTGTTTAGTACCAAACATAAATCCTTATACATATATCCAACTACTGTTTCTCAAGTTTTCGAACTCCTATCATTTGTATCTGTTCCGACTTTTAAACTGTTTGATTAATATCCTGACATACATACACTGAGATTGAGTGACATCTGGATGTCATTTCTTTCAAGATTCATGGTTGGCAGCTCCTCATCTGAATAATATACAAAGGGATGTGCATTACCAGTGTGAGCCCCCCAATTTACATCACATAGTAGTCATTTTTTCTTTTAAGCAACTTTGCAAGCCCAAACTGTGATATTTTCAATGTACAAATACAAATTAAGCAAAACCTGATACATCATATCCACTTATGCAATCAATTACATCCTGTCCTCGAACTTGTGATGTTGAAATGTACAAAGAAAAAAAGAAAAGGGTATGATTTATAACTCCTGTATCAACAGGTTTTACATGGTTTACTGGAATATCCTCCCCCTCGTAATTTTACCCTTATGGTGATATGCCATGCTGCTTGTTTCAGCTCTCCCTTAGGAAGCACAATTCCTCATCTCCCTTTTCACACAAAAATATGTGTGAAGGAAATCTGTGATGTTTTAAACAGGAAATATCAGTCATTTCACATTATGTTTGACTTATTCAGAAATGTGATGTCTGCAAAGGTAAGATGTCAATGCCAACATTGTGCCACTGAATAAGGGTTCCTGATAGCGTTGCCTGGTATTTCATGAATCTGTAACATAAAGCAAAACCAGGAGTAGGAGGAACAGTGTCTACCTCACAACCCAGCTCATTCTAGCTTCCTGTGGTCATGGTTTTCCCCTCACATGACCATTCTTACTCAATATATGTGGTTTGTTCTCCACTTACGCAGTGTTGAGAGGAGAGTGAGGAGCCAAGACGCTCAAAGTGAAAAGGAGGTTCTATTTTTTCATCAGGGTTTACTGTCACAACCACAAGAAAGGATCTTCATCAGGTAAAAGGTGAGTTTGTTGACACTTTTAGTCATCACAGATTCTTCTTTTTTAAGGTTTGCTTTAGATTTTGTCTGTGACAAGTTTTTGTTTAAGCTTGTGTTAATGACAGGAAGGTGTGTTTTTGTGGCCATGTGTCTCCAAAGATTAGAAATCTGAAGGATGTTTTAGTCTGTGTAAACAAGGGCACCTACGTTCTCATAGCTGTGGATTAGTAGTTATTTCAGTGTTTTTTTTTTTTGTAAAGATGTTTTTTGGTGGCAATTTTATGATAATGGAAAGGAGGCGATATTAAAACGATAAGAAAAAAAGTGTGTTTTTGATGGTTGAATGCTATTCTGCTCTTAATGATGAAACATCCAAATCGTAAAGGTGGCTGCACAGAAATTGTTAAAACTTTTCCCAAACAGAAGAAAATTGCACTACATCCTGCATCACGGACGCACATTCAAGTTTGGCACAGCTCAACGCAGCGTTCTTTTTCCTGCCTTTCTCTCATTTCAAAGCTAGTGTCCTCCGAGAATCTCACACAATGGAGCCCAACATCAGCACCGGCATCTCCCCCGCCTTCTCCCCGCCCTCCCCCGGGCCCTTCATTCTGCCCCTCAATCTCTCCATGAAAGTCGGCATCTGCATTCTGAGCCTGGCGCTTCTGCTGGGCTTCCCCGGGAACCTGTTTGTGGTGTGGTCGGTGCTGTGCCGAGTGAGGAATCGCTCCGTCACCTGCCTGCTGGTGCTGAACCTGGCGGCCGCCGACGCCTTCGTGCTGCTCAGCGCCCCCTTTTTCCTGCGCTACCTTGCCGGGGGGCGAGGCTGGGAGTTTGGCTCGGCGGCGTGCAAACTGGTGCACTACCTGTCCAGCGTGAACATGTACGTGTCCATCTACATCATCTGCCTGATGAGCATGGACCGCTGGCTGGCCGTCACCAGGCCCTTCCTGTCTCAGAGGATGAGGACAAAGCGCTCCCTGCTGTTTCTCCTGCTGGGGGTCTGGGTGCTGGCCTTCATCCTGTCTCTGCCCATGCTCTTCTATCGCAGGTGAGACCCAAAATGTATTCATTCCTCACAGATTTTGGCTTGATGAGACCTTTAAACTACACCAAAGCACAGCATAATAGACCAGGAGTGAGGGACATTTACATATAGATCTGCACGTGTGTGTTTCTATATGTATTTATATACACACATAAGTTATGAAATAACAGTATATGAATATATAGTATATTTAGATATGTAGCTGGAATAGGAAAGCACAGTGGGAATATCGACATTAACTTTGGCATTTGGAGTTTTCTACCATAGCCTTAGTGTCTCTAACAGGTTTGTGACACGGAAATTGTGAAATCCGCCCTCTGTGGGTCCAGAAATTGTGCAATAATTTGAGCTGTGATGGTATGTATTGCAAGTTTGTGGTCGGAAAAAATGTTTTTACGTATCAGGTCCTTCTGTTGGGTCTGCTTGTTTCTGCCGTTGTCATGTTGGACCTACTTTAGAACCTTAGTGAAGTCATTTTAAACACTAAGATTGTCCTGCTAATTTTTTGTTGACTTGATCCGGAGTTCCCTATAGCCTTGTGTACAATCAGCGAAACTTTGCACTCCCACTATCAACAAATCACATCCTCATTAAACATATGCATATGCATTTTGAATGCATTTACCTTTAATGCCAGAATCGTCAGATCGATTCTGCTTCTTATTTAACCCTGTAAAACCATATGTATCGTATGGTTTCTGAAATCTTTTGCATCAGAGACCTTTTTGCATCATTTTATGGTTAAAACTTTGCTCAAAACCCCATTGCACACAATGAGATACACCTGACAACAGAGGGCAGAAGTCTAGACGACAATAATTTTGAATTATTGTAATAAATAATGAATTCTTATTATTTATTTTTTCATGTTCTTTTAAAGGGCCAAATAAAGACTAAAATACAAATTTCTCTCTATTTTCATAATATATAGGCACTGTCAATCAGGATTAAATCAAATGAAAAAACACTGAGTTCCAACACTGTCTATTTTCTGGCTGTGATCACAATAGTCTAGATTCAGTATGGTATCGTCTGTTCTTTCTGTCTCTCACTTGCAATTTTTAGCTTTGTATTTCTAAGAATAGTCATTTAACTAAGGCTTTTTCATATCCCAAGTTAACAAGGCCTACTTCCCCACCTACTTTTCTCTGCCAAACCATTTCCAGAACTGTGAATTGTTCCTTAAAGCTGTAACATCCATTCAAACAGGAGGAAACTTTGAACACCAGGACAAATGTGTAATTTGTCTGATCGTATTTATTGTTGCTCGAGTTGTTCTTTTTGGATTACTGATAATGGTTTGAAAGGATGCCCCTGGCCACAAGGGAGGCAAAAGATTATTTTCTTTAAAAATGTGAATATTACTCATGTTACTCAGTCTTATCCCATTTGTCTTTGTCTGGATCTCCTTCTGTCTCTTTTACAGTAACATAAAGCTCCGACCCAACATCACTTTGACCTTATGTAGACCCTTCCACTTCAACAGCGTGGGCCACAAAGTCTTCCAATACCTGTTTGAGACCGTCATGGGCTGCCTGGTGCCGTTCTCACTCGTCAGCTCCTGTTACACCTCAGTCATATGTCGACTGCAGAGTGCCAAGTTCCAGCGCAGGGGGCAAAGCAGCCGCCTGATCCTGATGATCATCTGTGCTTTTGCAATATTCTGGCTGCCTTATCACATTGTCAACATCATTGAGGTGATCTTCTTTGCCAACATAAAGATTTAAATGGTCATGGACTAAAGCGGACACAATTCTTAGAGACAAAATCTGTTCTTCTTTTTTCAATCCTGGCTCTGATGTCTCCTGTTGGTCGCTCAGGTGGCCGGTCTCTTACAGAGCAGTGACGCGGTGATCAAGGCTGCCCGAACTGCCCGGCCCAACGTCACTGCATTCGCCTACTTCAGCAGCGCCGTCAACCCGATCCTCTACGTGTTCGCCGGCAGCTCCCACATCCGCCAGGCCGGACTCAGCTTCATGGGCAAGCTCTTCGAGGCCACCAACTCTGAGAGCAGATCCACGTCCACCTTCACCCGCGGTAGCTCCTCAAAGGACGAGAGGACCACCCTGCACACACTGTCGGTTAAGTTTGGGAAGCCCTTTGCGGGGAAGAGCAAGGACAGGAGTGAAGCGGTCAAAGAACCTGAACTCAAGATGCTGGAAACTGTTGAATAGCCGGGAAGAGCTGTTTTACATGGACCATGTCTCAAAATCTATGGACCCTGATAAAGACATTATGATTATTATTATTATTTCTGAGACCATACTTTTATCGGCTTTGTTGTATTGGTTTAAAACTGAACAGGAAACAGCACTGAAATTATATAAACAGCTAAGCAGGGTGTGATTGGTTCGTAAATCTATCTGATACTGTTGATGCTATATTTTATTTAAAGAAAAATAAATATAGATATGGTTTTTATATGTGTCGATGAAATGTAATAAATTATTCAATATAGTAAGCACACATTTTGACAGAGAAGCAGTTTGCAAAATAAATCAAGTTTTTAGTTAAAATGTAATAGTATTGTTTTTTTTTTCTAGGATAGCAGACATTTCATGAATTGTCCTGTACTCAAAAGGCGTGATTACATTTTTACTGGTGCAATGTTCAGCCGTATGGCCAGAACATTTCCCAAGAGATGTTTCACCAAGGTAACCGTTTCGTCATTGTTTTGGTTGTTGCTCAGCTCCGTGTTACCCAATACCCAACCGACATCTTTACACTGCAAGACGGCTTTTGTTTAAGAACATCACTTTAAGCTCATCACTTTGTAAAAAGGTTTATTCATCTCTTGTTTTCCCATCTAATGTTTAGAAGTCAGTTAGTGTAATGGTTAGTGCCTGACGGGGAGATAAACATGATACTTTGTAAGCTGCTTTGGACAAAACCGTTGCTAAAATGCATAAACATAAACAAACATATATGGACAAATGAACCTGTTACAGTAGATATCCCAATAATTCTAAAACAGGTATATTTAATGTGTATATTTTGAGTAACATTGATATCAGCCTCAGTTTTTACAGGCCCAATTTCTGTACTGGCTTTCTAAAATCTGCTGATGTTCTACGAAGTACTTTCCAAAGTAATTCCAAGGGCAGCTGGAAAAGCTTCTTCAGTACTACAAGTACCACCGGACTGGCCCGGTCAGATAGCCTGGTCAGATAGCCAGGCACTGTACACACTGTCTCATCAGGTTTGGTGATATGCTGCTTTCACCAGCCTGCATATGTTTAAAAGCTGATACTTGACACCATGTACTAAAACTAAAGCCGAGGACTAGCCACAGCAGTACGGCCACAAAAGCATATTTTTTGTCATCCAAAACAACCGAAATATATAAAGTTTTCGTATAGATACGAGGGAACACATCACTTCGACATCGGAGAGTTGCACAGAGTGGATCTGCGTCACAGTGCCCACATGTTGCAACATAGGTTTTCTTTTTAAATGGAAGGAGTGTAAAAAACAAAACAAAAAGGTATAAGGCTCTGTGTGAATATTTATATATAAATACACATATCTGAGGTCAGGCGGCACGGTGGTGTGGTGGTTAGCACTGTCGCCTCCCAGCAAGAGGGTTCTGGGTTCGAATCCCGGGGGAACCAGGGCCCTTCTGGGTGGAGTTTGCATGTTCTCCCTGTGTCTGCGTGGGTTCTCTCCGGGTTCTCCGGCTTCCTCCCACAGTCCAAAAACCTGCATGTTAGGTTGATTGGAGATTGGGGAAATTGCCCTTAGGAGTGAATGTGAGTGTGAGTGGTTGTTTGTCCTGTGTGTGGCCCTGCGATGGACTGGCGGACTGTCCAGGGTGTACCCTGCCTCTCGCCCGTTGACCACTGGGATAGGCTCCAGTTCCCCCCGCGACCCCATGAGGAAATAAGCGGTATTGATAATGGATGGATGGATGGATATCTGAGGTCATGGCAAGTGTTTATAAGCATGATATTAATGAAGGTTTAGAATGCATGCTTCATTGAGCTCCAAGGAACATTCATATGTGCTTTTGGAGGCAGTAATGATGCAACACTTGTAGCCTCACTGGTGGAAGTGCCCATTTTCAATGACAGATAAAAGTATTTTCTTGCAGGAGCAAGAGATAGTTTGACTTAAACTAGAACTTTTCTAAGTGAGAAAGTCTCACCACACCAAAGTCGTCAGTACCACAAATCAAGATGCTGTGATTGTAAGGAAAGTTGCATAACAGTTTACAGCCTTTCCTGTGGTGGAGAGAGAGAGAAATAAATGATCTGACACAATCATCTACTGGATCGTGAGGGTTTTCTGACCTCATGAGACGTCTCAAACCTCATAGTTAAGATATTGTAAGATAGGGTGACCTGAGAGCTTGACCATTAGTCAGAGTTTAAACCAGGCCACTTGCTCTAACCTGCTAAAAACAATGAGCAATGCATATTAACAGTACATAAAGTATGTATATGTGGGGGGGATTAGGCCAGACCACTTTTCCTTCTGATTCTATTTAATTTTCATCTTGGCTCTCTTTCCATTCAGCCTCTAAGCTGAAATAATAACCATGTGTGGTTTAGGGGAACAAGCATGTTATTTAGGTTATGACTTTTTTTCATGCCGCACTGCCCTCATTACTGTGAAAGCAAAAAAAAAACAAACAGAAAGCGCTGTGACCTTATTTTGCAGCGAGTAATTCCAGGTATGCAAGGGATGCAGAAAGAATGAGGCAAAGGGCTCATCAGTGTGCACTGTGTGGATCAATGAAATGAAAATGCAATGAGATAAACAGACCAATTAGAAACTCCTCAAACTAGAGGAGGTTAACACATATTTAAGCATATTAGAAATCCGACAAAGCAGGGTCCCCCCCCCCCAAATACAGTATCTGTGCATTTATCAAAGTTAAACTTAACAGAAATCTCTGACGTGACAGGAAGCTGCTCATGCAGGGCTAAACAGATTAAACAAAACACTCGGTATTGTGAAATACAGAATATTTTCTGTGGTCGGTTGCCTGACCCCTTTAAACATCAAGTTATGGGGAAAAGTACTTTTTATGCTTTGTCAGCCTTATGGTCCCATACTAGCATTTTGAGGTTATGTTTTTCTGACGAAATTTATAGTTTCACTGGTTTAATTAATCAATGAAGGAATATAATTTTTTTTTAAGTGACATTCAGACTAATATAGGGGCTTTCCAGAAAAAAAATTTGGTTGCTTTGCAGACTTACAGTTTTATGCCATTTTGTTAAATTAATAAAAAGTCAAATAATAAAACCAGGGCTTTTTTCATCTAGGATATAATGCATTTCATTTCAGAATTCCTGGGTAACACGCTCATCCAAATGGCTGGTTATTTGTCCATAAAAAGGAAGACATAGAAAATTAACAGAAAGTGAGGAAGTACAGGTAAAATATTCTCAAAAAGCTGAATGGTGATATTGCCAATTGCATGTTTTTTATTTCCCAAGAATAGTACTTGACATGTTACTCTCAGACTTGAAAAGTTTATATCCAGAAAGTAATGCAGTGGTCTATTCATATTGCAGGAATCATAAGTTAATGTGGTCACATTCAAATCCACGTGATATTAATTCATATTCTATTTATGGAATACATTTGTCCAACATTTGCATACTGTTTACATGCTACAATGAACCAGATAAGAACTGAGCAAAATCGAGGAGCTTATATGTGAGGAGGGCGATTATTAACGACAACAGATGAGCAGATAGACACAGGTGGAATGAGCAGATGATGAACAAAACAAAGGGAACTGTGAGAGAAAAACACACACAATACACAGACAATACTGAAATACTGATCAAAGTAAACAAAGAAAGATTAAGTGTACCAACTGATAACGAATCAGTAATCGAGAGCAGAAAACCACCAAAGCGAAACCCACAAAGGAAAAGAGACAAAGATTGAAGGTTAAGTGAATGGAAAGATGAATGAATGAATGGAAAGAAAAACAGATAAAGAAATAAGGAAGTTCACCGCATAAAAAAGAGAAAGCAAAACAACAAAAAACAAAAGCAAAACAGAGAAACGCGGAGCCCGTGACAAGTTGACACAGGGCGTGCATATCTGTGATCCACATCTCCTTTGCCAAGTTTACATAACTGAAGCAGCTGGTATGATCTCAACATTTTTTCTGTAAAGTTCTTTTAAAAATTTTCAGCCGAGACATTTCTATTTTTCTGCACCACGGTAAACCTTTTGTATTGCATGGGCTCCAGTAAGACCCCCAACCCTCTACCCACGACCCTACCAGGAATAAGCTGTACCAACAATGGATGGATGCATATATTTATCTTTATGTTTAAATCAACCTAAAACTCATCCAGAGCTTTTTTTAATCAGGAGAGTTGGGAAGCGACAAGGAACAAACAGCCAGATCGGTGTACGGGTGGGGCATGCCTCCCAGGTTTTCCCAGCACCCCTTCTTGGGGTCATAGCAATGCACCAGCTTTGTATCTCTGGCTGTGTCTGCTGAACACCCCCCAGCTACGTACAGCCGCCCGTCCAGAACAGTTGCTCCAGCACTCAGGTGAGGCTTAGGCAGGGCGGGAAAGTTGGACCAAGAATTGCATTTTGGGTCGTATAGCTCACAAAACAGTTGGTCTCCGAAACCCGGCCAGAGCGGCTGCAGCCCACCAGCTACCACCAACCTGCTCGCTAAGGGTAACATCACATGGCCGGCACGACCAGCTCCGGCGCTCATGGGGGCTCTCAGAGAACAGCCATGGGAGGGGTGATAGATCCGCATAGTGGGGAGGCAGTGTTGATGGGCATCGCAGCCACCAGAGATGAAGATTTGCCCATCCAGGACCGCTGCTGCATGACCACAGACGGCTGCGTCCAGACGGTGAGCCAGCCTGCAGGAGGACAACAGGAGTCCATCGGCCAAATAGATTTATGACATTCAGTCCCAAGTTAATCATTTTCAGGAAAGAATAACAGGTAAAAGGTGTGCTCTACCAAATGGTTGAGCAGGACGGTATCGGTAAATGGTATTAAAAAATAAGAGTCATGCCCTGTAGAAGAGGGTTGTGGCCTTAAGATGATAAGATCACATTCCAAACATTCCCGCTACTACAGTACATTATTTACCTCCAGGTGTTCTCCGTAGGGCTGTAGGACTCCACAGTATCCAGGTATTCACTGTCATCACAGTTACCACCAAGAGCAAAAATCTGCCCATTTAGGCACACAGCAGCAAAGTTGTCCCTTTGGCACAGCATGTCGGGCAGCTTTTCCCATTTACGCTGCAGCACGTCAAACCTAATCATGCTCACACAAACACATTTTCTATAATAGATTAAGCTTTTTTTTTCAGCTTTGTTGCTACCCATCACGCTTTCCCTGTTTTTGTTTTTTATAAACACCATGTACATTGTGCTCAACATAGAAAAGATAATTAGCATAGAACTGACCAAAATAACATCTAGACCCAAAATTGTAACAATGTTGGTACCATTGAGGACCATTAAGCACACACTTTACTCAGGATCTCTTTTATGGTCAATAAAAAACCTTTGTACTTAAACATCTTTATCCCACTCAAATGTACCTTGTGGCAGACTTAAGGATGTCCAGTGATCCATAATACCTTCGCCCCCCTAAGACATACAGCTGGTTGTTGAGGAGGCAGATGCAGTGTCTGAACCTGGGTGTCTCTGGAATCTTTGCGAGTGGTTTCCATTGTATGCTTCTTATTAGACCGGGGCCCCGGTGGAACTGTTGAGCGAACCACAAGGTCCGGCTTTGAACTCTCTTCGTGAGCTCATCATCGACGGTGTCCCCACCCACCAAAACCAAAACCTAAAGAGGGAAAAGAGTTTCAAGCCCACAACCCTGAACAGGCCATGCGTGGAATAATGAGGTTGAGGAACAGAACGATTGATGCACCCACCTGGTTTGGGGTGCGAGGCTGACATTCGGCGCCTCTGTAGGTGCCTTCCAAGAGGCTCAGGAGGATTTCTAGAGTTCCCCTTGTCCCGGGGGTCCTGTGCAACAGGCTGCAGCTCAGAGCCTCCCGCAGTTCGGACCGGCTTAGGAGTTGGAAACGAACATGACAGAGAAGGCCGGCCAGATGTGGCAGTCTTTCTTTTGCGTAGTCCTCGACCCAGCTCACCACTACCCGAAACACTACAATCTAGGCAGGAGAAAGGGTTAGGGTTAGGTTTTTGTGGATTTTGGCAATACTATGACAAAAAAGGCTCCTGTCAAAATTGGACAGTGATGCTACGGGACTTTGGAGACAGGGAATCAGGAATTTTAAAGCTGGTGATTTTTCAGAAAAGCACCAATCTGTCTCACTTTTTATACTTTGCAACTTATATTGCATTCAGATATATTTTACATGCTTCTTTGCCTTGTTTTAGTTCAAGGGTTGTTTCAAATGGTTTGGCAAAGAACAATACAATAGTCCAAGTATGTTATTTTGTTAGGATAAAATGCCTCATTCATTATTCAGAGGTCAGTTAATCAAAAAGAAAGAAAATCAGATCTCTATTATGCACTGAAACTTTTCAGATATTTTTGGCAAATATTCTCAGACTAGCTCGAGCAAAGCTAACTAACCTTTTTAGTTTATGTTTGGCCTTTTTGATGGCTGAATTAAAAAAAAAGAAAGCATAGGAATATTAACCTACCTCTCTCTCCACACACAGTGAGTCTCTCGGCAGCAGCCTGTCCAGGAGGAGGAAGGGGACATCCTTGAACCTCTCCCCAGTCGAGATGCACTGGAAGTGGGCCAGAGTGTATTCCTCTGCAGCCTGCCTCAGCTGGACCAGGCCATAAGTCTCTGCCAGGACCAAGACATCTAGACAGGTACTCTCATTCATTCTACTCTGTAAAAAGTCAGTGCAGAGCGAGAGCGCCCCCTCCAGCTGGAACTGAATCATTGCAGCTGTCAGCTCCCAGATCTGGCTCCAGCCCAGCCCGAGCTGACCCGTGTAGAAGAAACAGAGCATGGATTTGATTACCCAGAATGGCACGCCTCGCAGACACACAACGTCTTCTCTGGACTCCCGCAAGCCTCCGCACAGCAGAGCCCGGAAATAGTCCCCACCAGCTGCCAAGACTGCACGGTGAGCTGGAGACACAGAGCCTTGACTAAACACCATGAATGACAGTTCTTATTGTAAAAACACAATTAAATTTTCTGCAGGAGAAGATTACATATGATTTGGGTGGAGTCGGTGAGAGCTTGGGAAGGAAAATTTCATTCAAGGTTACGCATTCCTTTGAATTGAAATAGTAAAACTCTGACACATCATTTACATGGAAAGTGTCTCTCCCATCTGTTATCTGAATGTAACATCCACCCCCCCAACCCCACCTACATAATCAATTCTAAAAGCAACAAGTGAACAACAAGTCAGAACTATTCTTGGAAGGGGGAAACTATCAGTGCATGAAGTACAAGTGGATAAATCACACACACATCCAGTTCCATTCACCACTATGGAATCTTATAGACTAAAAAGCCTAGTCCCTGGAGGTCACACAGTTGTATCCGGTGTTCAGTTTTTAAGATGCTCATTTCTTATTAAATGTACGACTACACTCATCTCCTAAGATAGAGAAAATCTTATGACAATGACATGTTCTTGTGAAACTGCTCACAGGAACATGTCATGAACATGTCAGTAAATTGATAAGACTAAGATTTCACATGAGATACTTGATATAAATAAATGATGAAATTATTTTAATTGCAATTCACTGAGCTCAAAACTATTGCTCAATGGTGACCAATACATTGTTTGTGGTGAGTGTTTCAGTGTTTAACTCTCCCCATTGAATGTGGATAGAACAGAAGGGGAATATTAAAATGTAGCATCAGAAACAGAGGCATCAGGAAGGACCTTGCCAGCAATCAAACAGCGGATGCCTTTAAAACGTGACACTGGCCTCCTTTGGCCATATGAACAATTGACAAGCTGCCATTATCGGCTCATGGAAGTACAAGGTTTGCTCAGTGGCATCTTACCCGGGTACCTCTCACCAGTCTCGGCTTGTATTGTGATGTCACAGCCCACCCCCTCGTCCCACATGTCCTTAATGGTAGCCAGGCTCTTCTGCCGCTCCGTAGCGGCGGGGGTCGTGACCCCGGCCCTGCACCTCTCCCTCAGCCTCTCCATCCGGAGATGCTGACAGGCCTCCAGCACCTCCTCTGCCACCCCCTCTTTACTCAAGTCCAAAGCGACATCTCCAGAGTATGCGAACTGGAGAATCGCTCCTAACCCGAGCGGAGTGGAACAGCTAGCGAGCTCTTCCAGCTCAGGCCCGGACTTTTGTTTTGCACCCAAAAATGAACTGGGGCTTTGACTGGCCGCTGCCAGGACAAGCCTATGGGCCATGAAAGTGCTTCCTTGGACTGTGAAGGCGCAGTCCAGGAGTAGCTCTTCCTCCTTAAGTCTCTGTAAGTTAGAGAAGAGGATGTCAGGGTGTGAAGGGAGGACATAAGGGAGGAGGTCTGAATCTTGGGACAGAGGAGAAGACGGGTGCGAGAGAGGCTGGTGGGCCTTGGAGTCTCCTGCGTCCCGTCTTTTGTTTTGAGGGAGATTTTTCGGGGTGGCCCTCCGCTGAACATCACCCACAGCTTCGAATCTCGCTTTGTTGCAGCTTCCCTCGGCCCAGGTGCCTGTCGCCATGGAGAACAGCAGGCCCTTCCTGTGAAAAGCACACTGCTGGTGGAAAGAAATGGGATAAGGAAAGAGGTGTGAGTGGTGTATTCCTGGAAATGTCCCATCCAGGCACTTCACTTATTTACTGTCACATCAGACACATGTCAGTTGACTTGTGATCCATGGAATGTTGTTTATGCTTCACGGATGACCCCCACCCTCCCACCGGTGACATGAAAGGTCAGTCATGACATAATGACAGCCAGTCATATAATTACATTTAAGCGTTTTTTCCGCATGCCGACACAAACATCTACTTCTGATTCTCAGTTTACTTCACAGGCATCTGTAAACAGAAAGGGTCTGCTCTCATCTCACTAAAAGAAAAAAACACTCACAAAGCATCTGCACCGCAAAACACTGCAACAGCAGCACCACAATCTGTTGTCACTGTGCACAAAGAGGAGTCTCTGCTCTCTTGTAAATGTGGGTCGTTGAATTCGGGAGATGAAGAGGGGTCCTACCGTTAGAACTGCTCCGCCAGCGTGGGTGGAAACAAGTGACTTCGACCAGAGCACAATGGCATTATGAGCATGCGGGGCGCTGATGGTATTAAAGCAGGGTTTAATTATAGAAGGGCACTGGCACCGTGAGGACGTCTCACAGCCCCCGCACGTCGCCCAGTGTGGGGGCTTTTCAGAACCTGTGGAAAACCAGGACTACAGCGGAAAGGGTGAAGAGAATACACTACCGTTCAAAAGTTTGGGGACGCCCAAAAAATTTCTGTTTTCCATGAAAAGTCACACTTATTCACCCCCATACGTTGTGAAATGAATAGGAAATAGAGTCAAGACATTAACAAGGTTAGAAATAATGATTTTTATTTGAAATAAGATTTTTTTTTACATCAAACTTTGCTTTCGTCAAAGAATCCTCCATTTGCAGCAAATACAGCATTGCAGACCTTTGGCATTCTAGTTAAATTCTGTTCATTTGTTGAGGTAACCTGGAGAAATTGCACCCCACGCTTCCAGAAGCAGCTCCCACAAGTAGGATTGGTTGGATGGGCACTTCTTGCGTACCAAACGGTCAAGCTGCTCCCACAACAGCGCAAAGGGGTCAGATCTGGTGACTGCACTGCCACTCCATTACCGATAGAATACCAGCTGCCTGCTTCTGCTCTAAATAGTTTAATAATAATAATGATAATAATTTGGAGGTGTGTTTAGGGTTATTGTCCTGTTGTAGGATGAAATTGGCTCCAGTCAAGCGCTGTCCACTGGGTATGGCGTGGTGTTGCAAAATGGAGTGATAGCCTTCCTTATTCAGAATCCCTTTTACCCTGTACAAATCTCCCACCTTACCAGCACCAAAGCAACCCCAGACCATCACATTACCACCACCATGCTTAACAGATGGCGTCAGGCATTCTTCCAGCATCTTTTGATTTGTTCAGTGTCTCACAAACGTTCTTCTTTGTGATCCAAACACCTCAAACTTGGATTCATCTGTCCACAACACTCTATTCCAGTCTTACTCTGTCCAATGTCTGTGTCCTTTTGCCCATCTTAATCTTTTTCTTTTATTGGCCAGTCTTAGACATGGCTTTTTCTTTGCCACTTTGCCCTGAATCCCAGAATCCCGCAGCCGCCTCGTCACTGTAGATGTTGATACTGGTGTTTTGCAGGTACTATTTAATGAAGATGCCAGTTGGGGACCTGTGAGGCGTCTGTTTCTCAAACTAGAGACTCTAATGTACTTATCTTCTTGCTCAGTTGTGCAACGCGGCCTCCAACTTCTTTTTCTACTCTGGTTAGAGCCTGTTTGTGCTGTCTTCTGAAGGGAGTAGTACACACCGTCGTAGGAAATCTTCAATTTCTTAGCAATTTTTCGCATAGAATAGCCTTCATTTCTAAGAACAAGAATAGACTGTCCAGTTTCAGATGAAAGTTCTCTTTTTTTGGCCATTTTGAGCGTTTGATTGACCCCACAGATGTGATGCTCCAAAAACTCAATCTGCTCAAAGGAAGGTCAGTTTTGTAGCTTCTGAAATGAACTAAACTGTTTTCAGATGTGTGAACATGATTGCACAAGGGTTTTCTAATCATCAATTAGCCTTCTGAGCCAATGAGCAAACACATTGTACCATCAGAACACTGGAGTGATAGTTGCTGGAAATGGGCCTCTATACACCTATGTAGATATTGCACCAAAAACCAGACATTTGCAGCTAGAATAGTCATTTACCACATTAGCAATGTATAGTGTATTTCTTTAAAGTTTAGACTAGTTTAAAGTTATCTTCATTGAAAAGTACAGTGCTTTTCCTTAAAAAATAAGGAAATTTCAATGCGACCCCAAACTTTTGAACGGTAGTGTATGTAAAAAAAAAAAAAAAAGATAGAAAGAAAGAAAAGAAAATTGGATTTGAACGTTTAAAAAATGCCAACAAATTGATATCTTGCATTGCATTCCAAAGGGTAATGTTTATGCCCATCATTGTCTTTGGAAGAGGCCCAGAGAAATTGAATTCTTCTCACTTTCCCTCACCTTCTGCCCAAGACAATTATTAGCCAGTTTTTGAAAGGCTATCGATCCCCGCTGTTTGATGCGTCTGGAAACATGATCTGGAGCATTTGGAGCAAAACATGACAGCAACAAAGGGCATGAGGGGCCCTGATGCTGATGTGTATCATGGACACTAAGCAAGGTGAAGAGTTCTTTCCTGTTTCTTAAACACTACCAGCCCATTTATTGTCAACAATTCTGAAAAATGTTATTAAAGACACAGTAAAGCTGTTGAATGGATATTTTTCTTCTAAGGGCCTCTTAAACAAACCAAAAAATGATCAGAGCCTAAAAAGACAAGTTTAAGAGCAGAGAGAATTGCTTTGTAGTGATATTTTATGCAAATATTGATTTCTCATAAGCCAATACGCCCAGACAATTGAAGAAAAAACACTTGCAGTACGGAGCAAATAACTTTCCCTTTATTAAAAGCTACAAAGCTGTGCTGGCTGCCCCTGACTTCCCACAAGCTTTTGTTTACTCCAGCTGCTACGCGAGTACAATTTGTGTCCCGGATGAACATCTTCCAGATACCAAACACAAAACAGAGAAAATCGGCATGGTTGAAGGGTTAGAGTGCAGGTTTGTGCGAGTGTGTGTGTCCGTGTGCACGTGTACTACGAAATAAGAGGATGTGCGGGCGTGCATGTCTGTGAGGGGGAGGGAAGAACGTGTATTACATGGGAGGAGATGAGGTCTACTTTAGGTATAAATTACTTTCAAAGTGAGGTGGTGAAAAGAAAAGGATCCTTTCATCTCGTTCCTCAGCAGAAGACAGCAACAGTAAGTTTAAGCTCTCCATCTTTGTGTTAAATTTTCCATTTAATATTACATGTGAAAAGATATCTGTAATTATTTTAGTTTAATAAACATATTTTATATATTGTATTTAATAATATCTAAGATGAACCCTTATTAGACAACAAGTTGGTTTGATTTTTAACTTGTTAATGAATGTTTGCTTTGAATTTCATTTAAATCATTCTCATAATTCGTCACAGTTTCCCTCACAAGCATTGTTTTCATCATTGGAAGACAAGTATTCAGATTTTTTTTGTATGCACAGAATGTATAAAGAAAGCCACAAACCTAAAACACTGATGGCAAATTCTTTGTCATTTTTCTTTTGTTTTATATTATGTTATAAACAAAAGCCATGAAGTTTAAGTTTACCAAACACACAAGGGGGAAAAAAAACTTAACCTTGTTTTTTTTTTTCATGCTACTGCACAGGGGCCTGAAAGGGTGTGCTCATGGGGCAGCTCATATCCAAACAGAAGGTGTTAGGCGTTCGCTTTTCCAGCGATGGAGAGGGGCCACCCGTGTATTCCTCTCATTTCCGTCGCGAAAGCATGCCGAACCATAACCTCAGGGTTACACCGACCATTGTTGTCTCTGATGAGGATTCCAGGTTTGAGTCCACTCCTCACCCATTCTCACCCTTCAGCTCAAATTAGTATTATTTGTATTTTTATCCCTGCTGACACTATATTTCAGACATCTAATACCCATCCAAAAGAAGAAAAACAACACAAAAAAACATTTTTTTCCCTCCCTAAAGTGTCACCATATTAAATCCACTTTGTTGGCCATCATACTTTTTTGCTTTTTTTACATAAATTCACACACCGATTTGCAATATTAAAAGGACAAACCAGCTCTTAAACGAGCTTGCTGGTTTTTTTCTGTTCTTTTAGCTTCAACAGGTATCCTTTTGGATGTTTGTGCCACTAGATATCACTACGCCTTCTACATCTAACCTTAAAATTGTATTTCTCATTTTCTACTAACATCAGACTCAGATGGGACTATATTTTATGTCATATCACAAGGGTGGTTAATGACAAACTAGTTGCAAACTGTTGTCACATAAATGGATTTTTTTTCATTTAAAAATGTTTTTTTTTCCATTTTTCACTGGTTTGTCACTTGTTACCCGTGTGCAGCTGCACATCAGAGCGCCGGGGCTCGCGGGCGGAGCTGCGCAGAGCCTCCCTGTACAGCACCATCGACATGGTGCCACAGCTGGAGAATTACGCCAGCACGCTGCCCCGCCAGCAGGCCAGGAGCAGGCCATCTCTTGAAGCTCTCCGCAAGGCGTTCGAGGTACGCTTTCCACCTTTGGAAACAATCACTCACCCCAAGTTTGAACTTTGAAGTGAGACAGCAACAAAAATCTGATGCTGAAGGGAAGTAATCGAATAAGATACATTTAGAAAGCTGATTCTTTTTCTAGCACAAACAAGAAAAAAGAAATGTCTTTTTTCTGAATTGTATAGCCATGTAGACACTTTATTATCACCATTATATTGACCACTAATAGGCAAATATAATGCCAAAAATTAATTAGATTTACCTTAAAAAGTCAAATGAACAGGGCATTGATCAGATTCTTTGTGTTTTTGTTAGGATGCGGATTCCAGAGTGGATGGGGCATCCGAAGCAGACCTAGGTGGCACTCAGGGCCCAGACCTCGGAAACGAAGAGTCCCAAGATCCTAAAACAAAAGCTCCCGTTAGATTTGGATGGATTATTGGAGTCATGGTGAGTCAAAGCTCTCTATTTTGGAGCCTATGGCAGAAAGCGACTGTTAAATCATTCCAATTGCACACAAATGCTTCATGTTTAACTTTAGTCTTTGTTGCATTTGATCAATTTGAAACCCAACCATCCCAAAGGCATTGCACAGCTCCTTTCATTGACCTTTGTCCACAGGTTCGTTGCATGCTGAATATTTGGGGGGTCATCTTGTTCCTCCGCTTGTCATGGATCACCTCTCAAGCAGGCATCTGTGAGTCACGCCTTCATATTGTTCCCCTTTCACACATTTATTCCTTTGAGCTCTACTTGCAAAGTCTACTCAAACACTCCCTACGGCACTCTTATCTCTGGCTTACATTGATTTATATTGTTGTGGTACGATACCAGTACGTTGCACATTGCTGCCTTTGAGCTTTATCTTTGGCACAGGGCTGAGCTGGAAATT
Organism: Menidia beryllina; assembly: GCA_013363375.1. NCBI lineage: Eukaryota > Metazoa > Chordata > Actinopteri > Atheriniformes > Atherinopsidae > Menidia > Menidia beryllina. The sequence continues at coordinate 3,368,508 of JABUIW010000018.1, read as the reverse complement.
CTGGTGAGGGAATTATTCATTTCCTTATAAAGACAAAGGCTGAAAAATTCCAAGCGAAAAAAACAACAACCCGAAAGCACCTGAGACCTGAGTCAATGTTGAGTAAAATATTAGATAGGTTTCTATTTCTGGAAATGACCATTTGGGGTTATCTTTGGTTCAGGGAAACAGTTTACCAGATGTGATGTCATCTTTTAAACATTCCGGTAGCCCACAAATGATAAAGCAGGTTAGAATCTGATTTTTGGATGATACTGGTATTGTGTACAAGAACTTGAAGGAAAATTCCAGGATTTGTTTAATGCAGGCCATGTGTTCATTTGCTTTGGTGTTTAAACTGGATGCATCCAGAATGCCCAATCACCACAGAATATTTTGGTCATATCTCTAATTTGGTAGAGATATTTGGAGTGAGTATAATAAAGAGAGGTGCAGATTAAGGCAGATTAGTTGACACCTTTATTTGTCTCCTGCCAGTGCTGACTTGTGTCATAATCCTGATGTCTGTGGTGGTGACCTCAGTGACTGCGCTCTCCATCTCGGCCATCGCCACCAACGGGAGGGTGATCTCAGGCAAGTCGGAAATCCAACTCCCTCCTCTTTTGTCTGTAGTTTTTTCCAAGTTAAATGCGGGATGACAAGCTTCTTATCGTTTGTCTAACGTTTTGCAGGAGGGGCTTATTTCATGATATCTCGCAGTCTGGGTCCTGAAATCGGGGGACCGATTGGGGTGGTCTTCTCCTTTGCCAACGCTCTGGCCTGTGCACTCAATACGGTCGGCTTTGCGGAGGTGGTCCGTGATCTAATGAAGGTGCTCCTTGGTTTTTCTCTTCATTTATGCCGCGCAAAACTCATAACTCAACTCGAGTGTGATACAGTGTAATACTGTCTCCTGACTTCAATACAAGTCTTGAATACATGGAAGTGCTTTGTCAAACAAAAAAGATCAAAGCTACACTCTAAGATGCAATTGGGCTCTCAAACTGAATCCAGATCAGTGGCCATGCACGTAGATTGGCACTTGAAAACGGCTGGATGAGTTACAATATGTGAGTTGTGTTTTTGTCATACTTTGGTTGACTAATGCAGGAATTCGACGTCGTCATGGTGGATGCGATCAATGATGTCCGAATTGTGGGTGTGATCACAGTGACGATTCTTCTGCTGATTTCAATGGCTGGAATGGAGTGGGAGTCCAAGGTAAGCCCATCTGGATGCCTTTTATTTCATTCAGTAATGACGATCTCTATATATCTACAGCTTAGTCATTAAGGCTTCTCACCATTGCTCCACTTGCCTCTGTTTCTTAGACGCAGATTTTGTTCTTTCTTGTGCTTTTGGTCTCCTTTGCAAACTACTTTGTGGGCACCGTAATTCCTCCAAGCCTAGAGAAACAAGCTGTCGGCGTCTTCGGATACAGAGGTGCAGTTCTCCTTGTAGCACAATGTGCAAAACACAGATTTGATATTGTTCAGAAAAGTTGTTTGTTTGACATATTAAACTTTAATCTATCATCTCACTTTTACTCCATTTATTTGTTATCTATGGTCTTACTGTGTAGACATTTGTGAAAAAAGATAGTAGCTAAAAGGAACTGTGTGTGCATGTATTTTTTAATGAATTCTGTCAAGATTTCTTTGAGCAAGTTATGTGATATTTCACTGTAAGATGGAGGCTCATGTGTCATTTAAATGAGGCAATAACCGAGGAAGAAGCTGGGTAAAAAGACCGCACCAGCCCAGGAGTTTTACCTAGGGGAAGTACTTCACAAGGAACTAAAGGTCGTTTAGTTCCTAGAACTGCGGGAGATGCGGTTCCAGAAATTATTAAGTATGTGCTGATAATATTATAAGCAGGTTGAGAAATAAAAGGTGCTCACATATGGTAAATTTAGGGAAAGGGGGAACTGGGAAAACAGGGAATGCATGGAGTAAAAAAGAGAAGGAACGGGCTTAGTAGAGATTCACTCATAAGGAAGTTAAATGTTAGAGTATTAACCTCTCGTTACCTCCTCGTATAGGTGACATCTTCACGGAGAACCTGACACCAGACTGGAGAGGGGCTGAAGGAAGCTTTTTCCAGATGTTTTCCATTTTCTTCCCAGCAGCTATTGGCATCCTGTCAGGGGCTAACATCTCTGGAGACCTGAAAGTATGGCAATATGGAAATGGTGGAAACACAACGCGCTCGCTCACATGAAACCGCACGGTGGCTGACGGGTGTTTTTGTTCACAGGACCCAGCCGTGGCGATTCCCAAAGGCACCCTCATGGCAATATTCTGGACTACGTTAAGCTACTTGGGAATTTGTGTCACTGTTGGTAGGTTACTCAGCAAGCATGCTTCTTTGATGCTTATGATTAGACTGGTTTGATTCTGGTTCCCATTGAACAATGGCCGGAACTCACTGCTGGTGCAATACATGAGTGGTAAAGTTAATATGAGATTTATCTGTTTTTTGAAGAGCTTTTTACTCCATTTTCTTTTAGTGTCTGAAATATATGTGACGATTGACAGTCATAGGGGTTAACATATCTGGGGCTCTTCACTGTTTCCCAGGGGCTTGCGTCGTACGGGATGCTTCTGGAAGCATGAGCGACTACTTTACTGAAAACGTGACTGACAGCTGTGTGGGACTCGGCTGCAAAATGGGCTGGAACTTCACAGACTGCATCCAGTCCCAGTCTTGTGAATATGGGCTGGCCAACAGCGTAAAGGTACATTTCAGCTCTTTTTCGAAAGCCAGTGTGCCTGTCGTCCCAAAGCCTGTCAGGGCGCATCTGGAAATGCGGATCATGTTCTTTGCTCATGAAGCTTCCGTTACTTAAAAACTGCTTTTAAGATTTCTCCAGTGTGTTTTGTTCTTCATGGGTGTTTTTTTCAACTAGGTTCTGGGGCAGGTTTCTGGTTTCTACTACCTCATCACAGCAGGTGTGTTTGCAGCCAGTCTGTCCTCTGCTCTTGGATTTCTTGTTTCTGCTCCAAAGGTTTTTCAGGTAAGGGATCCAAAATCCTGAATGATTTTGATTAGAAACAGCAGTAGGAATAGACAAAAGGCAGTTTTTTTTTCAAATGCTGTATACTCTTTTTATTGCATAACCGTTTTTTGTTCAAAACTCAGTTCTCTTTTGAGCATTTTCATTTTTAACATTCTGATGTAAGCAAAGAACTTGTGACTTTGCGGTACAGGCAGGATGTAACAACTAGTGCAACATCTAATATACTAACTTCTTTCAAATTTTTCAGTGTCTTTGCAGAGACAGAATATACCCATACATCATATTCTTTGCAAAGGGTTATGGGAAAAATGATGAGCCACTCCGGGCCTACCTTCTCTGCTACATCATTGCTGTAGCCTTCATTCTCATCGGTGTGTGACGCAGTATATGAATACATGAACCCCTTAAAAAAAAAGTTTAAACACTTTGAGATGATCCTATTTACCTTGTTTTTTCTCTCCTTTTTTCAGCGGAGCTTAACGTCATCGCAGCCTTAATCTCCAACTTCTTCCTGTGTTCCTACTGCCTTATCAATTTCAGTTGCTTTCACGCTTCCATCACAAACTCTCCTGGTGAGCTCCTGATGAGGGGACGTGGTTTGAGATAAGAAATCAGAATGGTACCATGTGGAATAGATTAAATGCACAGCTGCAGCTGCCAAGGCAGGAAGCCAAACTGGCATTGTCATTGTAAATGTCAAACATCATATTCTGTCATACAGATTTTAAAATGTTGTTTTGATTTTACAGTCATTTCAGAAAATAGACATTAACACCAATACATATTTCAGTGTAGACATAGTTTAGTACAGTTTTGACGTGCTGCAGGTGACGCAGAATTATTTCTAGTTCACCAGCACAGGCTAAAATAAGAATTGATCAAACTAGAAACCAAAATACAAAACTCTCCATTTCTGTTTAGAAGTCTCTAAAAGATTTACAGGAAACAGCACTATATGCATCTCAGTCTGCTCCACAGAGCAAAACGCTTTAAGGCTGTCTGCCATAATCGACCAGGCTGTATATTTGGGCACCCTCAGAACCCTCCTTTCTTTTTTAATTGGTCTTTTTTAGGATGGAGGCCTTCATTCCAGTACTACAGTAAATGGACGGCTTTGTTTGGCGCAGTGATCTCTGTGGTCCTGATGTTCCTCTTTACCTGGTGGGCTGCTCTCGTCACCTTCTGTATTATCTTTTTCCTGTTCGGATACGTCAACTACAATAAGCCAAGTGAGTCCACAAATGATTTCTTTTTAAAAAGACAGAAATGGAACAAGACAGGATTGCATTTTCTCACAGCCCGAGCAAATGCTTGGAAATGTCATACATGAAACTTTCTTTTTAATTAAATTAAGCATTGCTATACATCCTTAGGAATTTTACTTTGTAGATTAATTATAAATTCAACAAGTGACAAATTGGAACTGGATTCTGTCCTGTAATAATACAGGCCGCAATGCATTACTGTGTTTAGATGGTTTTATATTCTCAGAAGTTTAGGCTGACATGGCACGACCAGCAAAACGATTCAGAATGATACATTTTTTTTCTCAATCTCTCAGAGATAAACTGGGGTTCGTCAGTCCAGGCCGGAACATACAACATGGCTTTGTCATACTCAGTCTCTCTGTCGGGTGTGGAGGACCACGTGAAGAATTTCAGGTCAGTCACCCAAACCCATGGAAACTTCAAACTTCATTTAAATGTTTTTTCTCTATTAAAAAAAAGAAAAAAGGAACTGGATCTTGATCGGAATGGCGCATATTTGCATTTTCAGTTAGAGAGCAATAATGGATGTTGATAGAGAAGTCTTTTCTTTCTCATGTCCTCCTTTAGGCCGCAGTGCCTGGTTTTAAGCGGGCCCCCGAACCAGCGGCCGGCACTGGTGGACTTTGTTGGCTCCTTCACGAAACACATCAGCCTCATGATCTGCGGAGACATCATCATGGTCAGTGGTTATTTTGAACGAGAAAGCGTGTGTTAACATGTCCTCCACAGAGGCCCCTCAATCCCTGAAGCCATTATTGATTCCCTGTGCCCTTTTAGGAGCAGGACGGTAAGACACAGCCACAAGATGCTACACATGAGCTGGTCAAGTGGATGAACAAGAGGAAGGTGCGGTCGTTTTATACTCCGTTTGCATCCGACAGCCTCAGGGCCGGAGCTCAACACCTCCTGCAGGTACGCAGACAGAACATGGGTAGGAAGTCGCAAAAGGGCCATTGGGTTCATTACTGGTGCCAAGGGGTCAAATCTGATCCAACACTTGACCTTCTGTGATAATAATAAAGTACATAAGAATATGAGTGTTTTTATCTATTACATGTCCATCTATTGTTATCATTTGTTTTCTATTTCTTATATTCTTGTTTGTTACAGGCCTCTGGTCTCGGGAAGCTGAAACCCAACACTCTGGTCCTTGGCTTTAAGGCAAATTGGAGGGAAAGTGCTCCCGAAAGTATTGAAGATTACATCCACACCATTTAGTAAGCTGATCATTCATTTGATGCGTGTTTTAAACAGAATTTATTTTTTTCCATACAACTATTCCCTCTGTGCTATCCAATCAGCAGGATGAAACTTACATAAAGGCAAAAAATTAATGAAAATCCTTATTTTCCACTGTATCTCTAATGTCATTTTTCCTTCTCAGCAACACATTCGACTCCAACTACTGCCTGTGCATTTTGAGGATGATGGATGGACAAGACATTTCTGTTGATTTTGAAATAGGAGGTATGTTTTTTCCTTGCCAATAATTTCCTACTTTATAAGATGAAACATTGACACCAAAGTGAATAAACGGAAAAAAAAAAACAAGCTCAGCTTGACAGTCTGTTTGTCCTTTAGTAAACCCTAGCTTTGAGCTGGAAGAACCTGTGGAGAGAGATGACCAGCAAACAGTTGAGGAGAACACAGGTGAGAGCTAACTTCACCCACTGACTCCAAGTTCTGCTCTGGCTCCTCATTGACAAACCTTTGTTCAGCCCTCTTTTGTCTTTATTTGAGGTACATTACCTGCCTTAATTTATTCCCTCCCTGTGGATTTTCAGCTGATGACATCTCTGAGGAGGGCAACATTGATCAGATCAAGACAATATTTCAGAATGACCAAGGCAAGAAGACCATTGACGTCTACTGGATAGCAGATGATGGAGGTCAGTAATACAGAATGTTAAACTGGCGTATGGGAAATGATATATATATGTGTAGATATTTATAAAAATACTTCCTCATACTGCGTTTTGGAGAGAGAAAACATAAGAGAATGTGATATTGTTTTAATGATTCCTTTCTTTCTTTTAATATTCTAAACAAAGTCAAACAAAGTGTAACTCCTGTAAATGCTTAGTAAATGCAAAAAGTCTGGGTGTTCAGATAATGTCCCTGCATTTGTCAAATAGAATTCAATGTGGAGTTTTGCCACACAATTGATGCTCTTTACTCTCCTTACAGGTCTGACATTACTGGTTCCTTACCTAATCACCAGGAGGAAGCGCTGGAGCAGATGTAAGGTCAGAGTTTTCATCGTGGGGGATGAGCAAAACATGGAAGAAGGCCGTAATGAGTAAGTTTCTATCTTTAGGGAAATAGAGCACGTCTTTACGGGTCTTTCTCAAAAAACTAAATTAGCAGATAGAGCATGTGCTCTTAGGGTGCCTTTTTAAAAAAAGAAAAGCTAAATCATTTAAACCAATAAATACACATAGGAAGAAAAAGTGACAAAGGAAGAAGTCATCAGAACGCGACAAACATTCAAGCAGAAACTAAATGGAGCAATAAAACCTGTTGTGCATGATCTGTAACAAACTGATCTGTGGTCAAACTGTGAAATCTCATTATTGTTTCTTTGAGGATGGTCGCTCTGCTGAAAAGGTTTCGTCTGGATTTCAACGATGTTATTGTTATGACGGACAGCGAGAAGCGCCCTCAGGCCAAAAAGTAAGTGGGGATGCTCAGGTTTCACATGTGGTTTAACTTCTTTGAATAAATATCCAAGTCAAAACCACCTAATGCAGACGTGTCTGGATTATTGTTTCCAATATTTGCTAAGATTGTTCGAATAATAGAAGCGTTGATTGCTATAAAACAAATGTTTGTTTTAAGATGCCCACATCTGTCATTGTGAAAAACTGACTCACTGCTTTGTTGTGCAGCATGAGCGGGTTTATGGACAGCGTCGCCCCCTTCAGGCTGTATGATGAACAGCAGGAAGGCGTCTCCGTGCAGGAACTCAGACAAAATGCCCCCTGGAAAATATCCGACAAAGAGCTGGAGGCCTTCAAACTCAAGGTGTGTTTCAGAGTCGTCCGGCTGCAACTAGAACTGTGATTTTACATCAAAAGCCCTTTGATGCAATGTTAATATCAAAGGAATGATTTCCTTTTTTTTCTGGCATTCACAGTCTGAGAGGAAAGTGAGGCTGAATGAAATCATCCGGAAGAATTCCCAACATACCGCCCTCGTGCTTGTGTGAGTACAAACGCTCATGACGTTTGCAGACAGGTTCCTGTCCATCTGACAGAGGACAGGGTGCATTTACGGCTAGCCTTTGCTCCTGTCGTGCCATGTTGTGATGCTCAATTTAACACGGCGGTGTTCCCCAGGAGCCTCCCTGTGCCGCACAGCGACTGCCCCAGCGCCCTCTACATGGCCTGGCTGGACGCTCTGACCTGTGGCCTCCACTGCCCCGTGGTGCTGATACGAGGAAACCAGCAGAACGTCCTCACTTTCTACTGCCAGTAAATCCCAGCAGCCCGGAGGGGGTGAGGGATTCATTCAGAGAGTTCAGCAAACCCCCCCCCCCGCGTCCATTCATTACAGGGAGAGAGAATGAAATGTGCCAGATCCCATTGGCAGCAAAAGGTGGCCCCAAAACTATTTGTTCGTTCATGTGCTGTGAATGTTATGACACGTCATGATGATAAATGCTTATGCCTTTTAATTTGTGGTGTATCCTGCCTAACAACAAAGCGAGATTCAGAGGGCGATGCTGCTCCCACAGAAACCTGTCACACGAGACCCATTCAGCCTCAGGTGCATGTCTTCCAAGAAGAGTGATAACCCAGGATGCTGACTGTTTTCAGAGACTTGCTCATTCTTTTTTCGTAGCAGCATTCAAACTGGTCATCAGGCAGTCTCTCTGTGATCAAAGATCAGAACCCCCTCCTAGCCGCTCTACAAATCCCCAACGAAGACACTTTACATGTTGATGATGGACTGGAACAGCTGTCTGGTTCTTTTTCCTCCAAAAGTTCCTGTCAATGTATGGGTAGGAACAAAGTGAATAAGTGAATAACGCTGTAGGCTATAAACCAACCCCCCAAATGGAAGAGCTGAGGCCCCAGAGGAGACCCTTCCCAGCATGATGGAAATCTGTCCTAAAAAAGAGAGAAAAAAACAAAAAATACATATAGACACATATATATTGAAGTTATAATGGGGAGTTCTAATAGTGTAGTTTGTGTTTGCATTTTGCACATGCTGTGTGACTTTGCTTTTGCCGTCATTGTGTTGTTGCAACAGCTCCCCACAGTATTCCTAAAAGTTTAGGAATACCTTCTGCACAGTGACACATTCTTTTGGGAGCCTATTCTTGCCAATAGAACTTTAATGCACTTTTTGACTTGTAAATTCTGTTTCTTGGCTCAGCCATTTGTTTGTTTTCTATGTTATTAAAAGAGGTGGCAACTCTTTGTGAATGCATTCTTTTTAATCTTTGCAAAATACACTTTATGCAGAGAGTATGCAAATGGATTACTTTTACATTTTCCATATCACCATAGACAGTAGATCGAGGGTAGAGGACAATTTGTATGAAAATCTGATGACAGAAGAAAAATTCCATACCTTCATTCAGCCGAAAAGCTTGTTTTACTAAGATGTCTTTTTATGAGAGCCATTTTTTAAAGACTCCTGAAATGTAGGGAGGACAGAAAATACTGACAGAATGCCTCATGA
>JABUIW010000018.1:3291523-3353140 GCA_013363375.1 Menidia beryllina | reverse complement strand
TAGAGGAGGGTAGGGGAAAAACAGAAAACTACTCTACAGACCTAACACTCACTTTCATTTTTGTGACAAACAAATTATGAAAGGACATCTCTGACTTTTTTTTGTCACATTATACATTTGATAAAGAATAAATATCTTGAGAGTAGGAGTCACAACAGCTTAGAAGAACCAGAGACTGTGTTAAGTAATGTGCTGTTTGCCTCCTCAGCCCAGGAAAGAGTTCTGCAACGACCCGAGCATGTGCTGAACTTCGCTGGTGTTACTCTGGTTCTGGCTGTTCGAGAGAATGCAGAAGCACAGAGCCCTTCTCGCACTTCCCGGACTCCTGGTCAGTCAGCCAGGCCACAAGTGGACGCAACAAGCTTTTCACAGGTCAGCAGTGACGTGCGGTGAGGTTCATAGCTGGTGAGGCACTGACGTCATCAGAAACAGATTTGCAAATAGATGCATAGATTGACAGCAGTTTACAGGTTAGGTTTCACTTCTGCATCCTTACACATACAAACTGTAGCTCACAAAACACACATTTCCTTAAAAAACAAAACAAAATAAAATAAATGTTATTACTGTCTTACCTTTACTGAGAAAACTTTTTTAGTGTTGTAATGTCGAAAGTCGGGATAAGCGAGAGGAAAAAAATATCTATCTCTATTATAATCTATCGCTGCACTTGACTTGCTTCCCGAATCGTTTAGCCTAGCTCGCTGTCACTTACTCGGCAGTTGAGGAGTGAACAAGACGAACGTCTGGGATCTTGAGCGCCCCCTACCATGAGGCAAGAGAACTGCCTGCCTCACCTCGAACCTGTTCTCTGCCGTTTATAATCGCTCATTACACGAAACACGTTACACAAACACAGTTGGTGACAAAAAGCACTGTACATTATATACATAAGCTAAATTATTGGTTATAAATTCACATATTAAATTTGTTTAAACCATTTTATTGACACCGTACAGCAACATGCTCTCTCCGCTCAGCCGCCAGCGCAGAGCCAGGGGTTGCGCAATCCAAGGTGAGGCAGAGCTCGCTGCTGCCTCACCGGCATCGCTTCCAAGCATTTGAATGGGAAAATAAGAAAATTCAGCGATTTTGAACAAATAAAAATCGAAATTGGTGAAGCTACATGAAAAATAAATATTTTTTTGTACAAACCACCGGATGAATATAACAATTTAAATTACTTTATGATTATATATTTTCTTTCTTTCCATGATGGCAGGTGAGGCACTGCCTCACCTGCCTCCCCTGACCGCACGTCACTGCAGGTCAGTGTAGTGTTAATCTGGACATCAAACTTTATGAGCCTCACAGTACCATAGCACATGTGTGTGTCTAAATTGCCACTAGAAATTAAAGTGCGTGTGTGATTGTTTGTGTCTGGGCGGCCCTGTGATGGAGTGGGGGCCTTACCGGGAGCCTCCAGCCCCCTGACCTCGACCAAACTAGCAAATGGATAAAATGATTAAATCATTCATGAGCAAACCTTTAACAAAACTTTAGGTAGACCTAAAATGTGTAGAGGAAGTAGATGCCACTGAATTAAGATTGAAAGAAAAAATCTGTATAACATAAGATCAATTAGTATCTATGGTCTCTCTCAGTTTGTGCAGTTTAGTAAATTTGGCCCAAAACCAAAGGCAGTTCTGCCTGTTTTGTATTGCCATCATGCTCAAGTTTCTTGTTATTTTACATCAAATATAAGTGCCTCAAAGTAACAATGATTTAATGAAAACAGAAACTGAAATATTACATACTTGTTTTTCGTGTTCAACAGGAAGAGCAATTCTCTGTTGCATCAAGCCTGTCACCGCATGATGAAGAATATGAAGTGCACCTTGATAATTTTCTCCTTCGTTACCTGAAGGAATGCCCAAAGGCTAATAAAAAACTGGAGAGAGAGTTTGCCACTGTGTGCTGCTCTGCGGAACTTCATCCAGAGAAAGGGATAGCATTAATCAGGCGATTAGCTCAGGTTGATGTTGGGGATACAGTTAGCAACTGGAAATCTGAGGTAGACAAAATTTTTGATGGATACATGTGCCACTATGAGGTGGAGTCTCTCAAAATCAAAGCTTTGCTCAAGTCCTGCAGCTTTCAACAGACCGAAGATGGGATGAAAGTGTTCAGCGATATTGGGACGGCCATTGTTGTTGGCGAAACTTCTAAGGTGAGAGCCAGATTAGCGGATTTAGATGGTTCGCATTTTAAACGAAAATCCCTTCTGGTTCAGAGGCAAACCAGTGTCCGTCGACTTGGTGAGGCAAAACTTCGACTCCTCTGGGAAGAGATTAAGATCAGTTTAGGACACCGTTTTCCAGACGTGAAAGTCACAAAGGGGGAGGCTGGTCAGTTGGTTTTAGAAGGTTCTGCGGAGGAGATCCTCAAAGCTGGTGAGCTGATCACTGATAAGGAGAATTTGGTAAAAGAGAGTACTGTTTTTGACAAGAGCCCCCATTTTTTTGCCTTCTTAAGGAAGGTGTTCGGAGGCCCTGGGTCGCTGGGTAACTTTTTAGGACTTGGTGACAAAGTGGAGGTAGAACTGCTAGACACACAACTCAATTTCTTCTCCCTCTGCACTGATAAACTGCAAGAAGCTGAAAAGAGGCTGGAGGAAAAGTTCAAAGAGGCCAAATATGATGTTCCTAACTGCTCCATTGTACCACCAGAGCTTCAGGAAAAGCTCAATTCCAAAACAAAAGAGATTAACCAAAAGGAGTACAGGGCTGTTGTTATGTGCGGCGGGAAAAGCACTGTGCATTTATTGGGCCACGCAAAAGAAGTGGCAGAACTGACTGAAACCTTTACACAGTTTATCTTAGACCAGTCAAGCATTGAAGGAAGAGTCCAACTCCCCTTCCCCAAGTTGGCTGAACTCTTGCAGGAACTGCTGCAGATATATAACTTTGACGATTCAGGAGTTCATTTCAGTCCCATAACATCTTCTTCTGGGCCAATGGTGATGCTCGAAGGGCCGTCCAGCAAAGTCACAGAGGTCAGGAATAGGCTTGGCCCGTTTTTGGATGCCCTCGAACAGAACCGAGTCACTGTTGACTTGCCGGGTGCTGGTAGATATTTTGAAAGTCCCTCAGGAAAAGACAGCCTCCTAAAAGTGGCCCGTTCTCATAAATGCCTCATCTACTCTGAAGAACAGCCTCACCAAGGGAGACAGGATAACGGAACTGCTAAATATAGCCTTCAGGGAGGCCTTCGGGTGCTGGTATGTCAGGGCGACATAACCAAACAATATGCCGATGCCATAGTGAACGCCGCCAATGAGGATTTAGACCATGGCGGCGGTGTTGCTGCCGCGCTGAGTAAAGTAGGTGGTCCTCAGGTGCAGAAGGAGAGCAAAGCAATAGTTCAACAGACCGGAAGAATCCCCACGGGAGAGGTGGTGGTGACCACAGGGGGGAACCTAAAATGCAAGAAGTTGCTGCATGCTGTAGGACCCGTAGGGGGAACTGCAGGTGGCAGAGAGAAGGTCTTACTGGAAACAGTTGTTCAGCGTGCTCTGAATTTGGCAGAAACAATGGAGCTGAGCTCCATTGCCATTCCATGCATCAGCTCGGGTATTTTTGGGGTTCCCGTCAGCGTGTGCGCTGAAGCTATTGTTGCTGCAGTCAAAGAGTTTGGGAGCCAAAGTGGGCGCAGTTTAAAGACAGTCATACTCATAGACAATAGAGAAAAGGTGGTGAGGGCCATGAAGGAGACGTGTGACAGGGTTCTGCAAAATACCGGAAACAGAAACCCCGGTGCTGGGGATGCTACCTGGCCAACAACAGTAGCTGCAGCAGGCAGTGTCCGTGTTGAGATTGTTCAGGGAACAATCGAAACTCAGCAGGTAAGAACCAAATATTGGGATAAATCCCTAAATTCTACTGTTATTCTCAATGACCACGATCATCCAAACACCACACTTTACTTTACCAGGCAGACGCCCTTGTCTGCCCTATGGTCGGCCACGATCCTCAGTCTATCCGGGTCGGAAAGGCTCTGTCAAGTCTCTTTGGACCACAGCTGACTGCAAGGTTTCATACGGAAGCAAGAGGAGCAACTCTACCTGGCGACGCGGTCACAGTGGATGGCTTGCCCCCCCCTGCCTGTAAAGCAGTCATCTTCATCAACCAAGTCTGCTGGGACAATGACCAGCACGGAGCTGCAATCCAGGTGAAATACTGTATATCACAAGTAACCTTATATTCAGCCAGGCTGGTCCTTACAGTACTTTTCTGATGATAAGAAATATTTATCTAACCCCCCCAGGCGCTTAGGAAGGGAATCCAAAAAGCTCTGACTTCCTGCGAGTGCAGAGGCTTTAGCTCAGTCGTTTTCCCAGTGCTTGGGACCGGCGCCATTCTGCGTTTCCCTCACAACGTGGCGTCCAGGGTTCTTCTTGAGGAGGTTGGCGCATTTGAACAGAAGAGAGACAGCAGGTCGCCTTTCCTGGTCCGTATTGTTGTTCATCCCTCGGACAAAGAGTCCGGCAAGGTAAAGTACAAACCTGTCAAAGGCGCTTGTTGGGCAAGTCATTATGGGATTGTGAGATCTTTGGCTTGCAATAAAACTCTTTATTTTCCCTCGGCAGGCATTTGAGTCTGCCCAGGAGGCTGTGCGTCTCAGAGGACTCACAAATGATGTTAATCCAGATGATGGTAAGTGTGTATTGCACCTATACAGGTCTCTTGTATTTGAAACAGCCTGGACATTAGCAATAGTGGCCCTAACAGTACATGAATCATTTTAATTACGCATTAGGCATTAGAGCAAAATAATGTTGAAAATGATAAGTTAAAAATGAAAGCAATAGCACATTTGTAAATTTGAAGCATGATGTTAATGTCTTTTTTTGTTGTTTTTAGCTTCCTTCTACCGTAAAGTCTCAATGACTAACAATGACACCACAGCCATGCTGGGTGGAGTCCGGCTACAGATGATGTGTGGTGACATCATACATGCAGGCACTGATGTGATTGTCAACACAACCGATTTTTCCAACTACCAGACTGGTAGGATATAAATCCTTATTACCGTAATTCACTGAGTTAGAGCAGATTTTATTGGCCGTTTGTTTTTTTTTCAGCTGGTGTGTCCAAAGCCATTGTGACTGCAGCGGGGCCCAGTGTCCTGGCAGAGCTGGCAAAAGGTAAGCCTGTGGGATATACAGAATACTGTTAATATCTACCCTTTGGAGAGTGTTTAGGCTGACATGCTTTTGCTTTTCGTCAGTAAACTCTCCAGCAGACTACATGTGCACCACAGGACCGGGAACACTCGGCTGTAAGGAAATCATCCACGCTTGCTTCAATAATGACACTCAGAGGATTCAGAAGAACTGCAAAAACATATTGAGGCTTTGTGAGAGCAAGAGACACAGCTCAGTGGCCTTCCCAGCCGTCGGTACAGGTGTGTACTGCCTTAAGTGGTTTTAAACAACTAAATGTGGGGTTTCTGGGGTTATAATTTTGCTTTGATAAGTGTTTTGAGGTTTAAACAGATCTGAGGAATTATAAATAATGGAGTTATAAGAGCAAAACAAATAGAAACAGAGTTCATATGGCAGTATGGATTAAAAAATGTCTGTTTATTCCACCAGGGAACGGTCAAATGGACCCCATTAAATCTTGCAAAGCCATGCTGGATGGAATTGCCTCTGCTGTCAGGGACCTGAAGCCGACTTCTCTCTCACTCATCCGCATCGTCATCCTGCAGCAACCGGTCTTTCAGGCTTTCAGGTTAAACTTAAACACAAATCATGCGTGTTGCATTCCTCTTCAAGTCGGATGGTTTATAATTTATGACCCCTGCTTTGATGTTTTGTTTTGTTGTTGTTTTCTTTTATAGATCAGAGCTGGAGAGTCGATTTGGACAGAAAGCTCCACGTCGCCTCAACCTGAAAGGTTTGCTAAGTCATCCTCCGTGGACCTCTGTTAGGGAACTGCATGAATAATCAAACACTCCAGGTTTCAGCAAATTAATTAGTTATTTTGGGCAAATTAATTTTACCATTCAAATAAACTTGATTAGGGTCAGACAGATCCAGAGTTAAAGCAAAATTTCCACCTGAGCATCGGTGGTTACACCAGCCAGAGGCCAGGAGATCAGTCTGCCTCATCCACCAATCAGATCTTCCTTTAAAAGCTCATAAAAACACACGTAAATCTCTAGTTTTCCAACACTGACATGTTTTTACTGAATTTTCTACTATATTTCGCTGAATCCAGAATATACCATAGCTATCACTTAAGATTTGATCCTTTTTTTCCTTTTAATTTCATTTTTCTATTTTATTTTAAACTTTAGAAAAGGCCAAACAACAGCTGAAGAAGCTCCAAGAGAGGCGGTCACGTGCCACTGCGCCTCCCAACCCACAAGGCCGAGCCTCCCTGTCGGCAAAACCCCAGCCGGCAGTGTTTTATGTGATTAGCCGCGGTCCAGGCGATGTCAGGAACATTAAAACAGACTTAGAAGGGATTTTGCAAAAGGAGCTGATAGAGAGAGTTGTGGATATGCATCAGTTTTGTAGTCTTGATGACATGGAGATGGACGCAGTGCTGGCCAAAATCAACATATCAGAAATAAGCCTGGAGCTGCAAAGGCATCAGGGCTCTGACCCCCAGGGTGGTGGCAAAGCCGGAAACACAGCTGGGTCCGGGTTTGGACAGCAGGCCTATGTGCTGAAAGGCCTCAAAGAGGATGTTTTGAGTGTTGTTGAGCTGATCTACAGAGCGTTCCAAAAAGCTCTTCATGAAGACATCCAAGATAAGGACGAGGCCATGCTGGCTCTGAAGGTTCAGTGGTTTATAAAGGACGGAAACGAGTGGCTGGAGCTGAGCCTGCATAACAACTACAGGCTGGAGGAAGCTCATTCTCAGAAGCAAGTCTCCGTTGATATTTCAGTACCAGATGGTAAGAAGGTAAAAGTAAACCTGAGAGCACTAGAAGCCACAGACTTCAGTACAGGCGTCAAGTACGAAGTGAAGAGGTTCGAATCAGAAGCAGGTGGGTAACTACCTCCTTAGAGTATGAGTCGTCAAATCCTCACATTTCATTTTTCTTTTTTACTTTTGATTTTAATATTAATCTTTTGGTTTAGACTTTGAGTTGCCAGAACATTGGGAGCCGATGCACGAGGAAATCTTTAAGAAAGTGAACCTGGACCCTAACTTACAAGAATACAAGGATGTAGCCAAAGGTTTCCTCAAAACAGCGAAATTCACCATTAAAAAAGTCAGCCTGCTTTGAAAAAAAAACTCCAAAAGAAATAATAAAGACTTGGCCCTGTATCAAAAAGAGAAAGACATGTACTTTTCCTCCTATTTCAGATTGAGCGCGTGCAGAACCTCTACCTGTGGCACGCGCACAGCGTGTGTAAACAGCGTATACTCAGGAAGAACGGGCCGGCAGAGCTGGGAGAGAAGTTCCTCTACCACGGTACCTCGGCGAAATCGTGCAGCTGCATTGAAAGAGATCGTTTCGACAGGAGTTATGCGGGAACGCACGGTAAGGCGTGATCACCTCCAAAAAGCTGCCATGGATGCATAATAAACAGGACAGGCTGCAAAGCATCTCCCCCTAAACTGTTTCTGTATTTCTTCTTGTAATTCTGTTCCAGCTGCTGTGTATGGAAAGGGAGTTTACTTTGCAGTCAATGCAAATTACTCCGCCGGTGGGTATTCCCCGGCGGACGCATCAGGCCTGAGACGTCTCTACGTTGCCCGTGTCCTGACCGGCCGTTACACCGTTGGTGAAAAACTTATGAAAGCCCCCCCTCCTCGAGGCCCTGACCCCACCGACTGCTTTGACAGTCTGGTGGACAACCAGCAGCAGCCGTCCATGTTTATTATTTTTCACGATGACCAGGCCTACCCGGAATACCTCATCAGCTTCAGCTGAGTGGCGAGGCGAGAAGCAGCACCTCCCGGCGAGAAACAGGGTTGTCTCTGTGCCTTTCTGTCTGCAGCTGAATGTTGCAATGAAATGAGATAAGATTTCTGTGTTGGTAAATCAAAACATGTAATTAGTAAGTAGGAATTCTGTATTGAATTTTTTCCAAGGAGAAAAACAAATGATGTACAGTATGTTGCATCTCACTCTGTTGTTTTAATTGAACTATCTCAGAAGAAATGTTGTGTCTTGTTAACATGTCCAGGATTTATCTACTGTCAACAGTTAATAAGTCAGTCACAGTCTGCCTGAACATGCTCCCGTAGCCATGTCTGTTTCTCTTTTTTTTCTGCATCTGTGATCAAACTTCATATTATACAGATCTAACAGTTGCCATGATGATAAAAGGCTAAATGATATTCTCTTGATTTCTCTCCACTTGGGTCGAGTCCTGCATCCAGCATGTCACAGAAAAACTGATTGTCGTCTTTGCTGTAGCAAAAAAAACTTTTTTTTAATTTTAATCAATTTTAATTGCTTTTCCCACTTATTCTATGAAGGCTCTTTCCTTGGACATGTAACCAGTGTATTGGATTGTTAACATCTGTTTATTTCAATGCTCAGAAAAATTTTGCAACTTTAAATTAGTCAAAAGTAAATAATCTGAAAATTTTTAAAAATAAAGAAACATTATATCTTAAAAAGACTGTTACTATTTAACTGTTTGCTCCCACAGTTTTTCTGGATATGTATTTTTGCTTAAACTTCAAATGTGGGTTTTCCTCTGTTCAGGCTGATCTTTAATCCACCTTTACTCTGAAGTTCATTCTTTTTGGATTCACACTACAATGAAGCTCGTACCAAAGGTCTCTTGAAACTGAATCTCTCTGACCTAGTAACTATGAATAGCCAGTTTTTTCTGTCTTAAGGAAACATGAATCTAAGAGACGGTGAGGACAGATTTGAGGGTAGGAGGAAGGTTTGAGGAAGCAGAAAAAGTCAGTAAGAGACAACATTAAATTCTTCATGGCAAGAGGTTTTCCTGGATCTGAGAAGAAGCCGTAAATACCAAAGAAAAGCAGCTGTGCATGCCCTGTAAAGAGATATAACTGATATGGAGTTTACCAGGCATTACCTTCCAATGGAATGGGAAGAGCGATGGAGGAGAGAGAAGGAAAGCAGGAAAAGACTCATTGAAAGAGGTGGAGTGGAGGTTGAGCAGGACAGTCGGGAACTGAGGAGAATTGTTGCTTTTAATGACTCAAGAATGGGCCTGAAAAGTGGGGTCCCTGAGAGTGAATTGTCGGTGCTGAAGACGTCTAACGCTGATGAGGGAGGCACTTCGGGGCATGACAGATTCGGAGGGGAAGAACGTAACGTCCACACATGCCGCAGCAAAACCTTTCCCACAGGGTTTTCTGCAGCTCTGAAAGAATTCCGGGATTCGAATCATCTCACAGATCTGACTCTGACAGCTGAGGATGGGAGCAGCTTCCATGTTCACTCCGTTATCCTGGCTGCTGTCAGCGCATTTATTCTGGAGAAAGTAAGGGAAAAACGCTTCATCAGCGACAGTCAGGGGGCTGGCGCCCACAGGTGGGCAGTACACCTTGGTGCAGAGGTTGACTTTGCTGGGCTCCAAGCTGTCATTGAGTTTGCTTACACTGGCGCTGTGTCATCTTTACAAAATCACACCGCGGCTAAAATCATGGCAGCAGCTCAAATCCTGGAGGTCCCACGACTGGTGGACCTCTGCAACAAAGAACATAGACTAAAGGAGGGCAAATCTCTTGAGCAAGAGCAGAGGAAAACATCCTCACAAGAACAAATGAGCATCACTCTGCAGTCAGTTGAACAGCTGTGGGTAGACAAAGTTGGGTGTGATGTCATTTTGGAAGTGGATGGATCTTTTATAAATGGTTAGTGTTGGCTTTATGATGATATATTTTGAAAATGTTACAACGGCCAAAAGATTACCTTCCATTTTGTCCAGTCCACAGGGTTATCATGGCAGCGAGCAATGACTTCTTCCGTGGAATGTTTACATGTGGAATGAGGGAATCTCAACAGAACCATGTTGCACTTCCCTTCCTGCCTGCACCCGAAATGGAGGCCCTCGTTGGCTTCTCCTACAGGGGGACACTACAGCTCAGCTGGGACAATGTTTTTGAGATAACTTGCGTGGCCCTCCAGCTTCAGTTCCGATCTGCTCTCATGCTGTGCCTCGCTTTCATGCAAGAAGAAATGCAAGCTAGTTCTTGCCTGGATGTGGCGTCTTTTGCTGAAGCCTACGGAATGCCAGAGCTCCTAGAGGAAGCCAATGACTTCGTACGAAGGAACTTTAGGGAAGTGTCAGCCACTACAAAGTTTAAGGACTTATCACTGGAGAAGCTTCTGGAATTCCTCTGCTGCGATGGTCTGTGTGTGCCCTCAGAACTTGCTGTATTTCGAGCTGTAATTTCATGGATTGAGGCTGATCCTGAAGAGAGGCTGCCCCACGCTGGCTTGTTAATGACGGGAGTTCGTTTCCCCCTCATGACATTTCGAGAGTTCAGGGAGGTCAGAGCCATTAACCTGCGCATGGAGTGCTTCGCAGACCAGGATGTGGAACTCTACGGCTCAGCACTTAAAGAATTTTGTTTTAGTCTTCCAAAATCCCAGGATTGCTGTCGTGTTAGGCGACCCAAAGATGTCCTGGTCCTGGTTGGAGGAGACCAAATAAACCCTGACATGGGTCAGCGTATACCAAGCAAGGAAGTGTGGTTTGCGAACACCCTGCACAGTGGCACAGGGTTGGTAAAGAAGATAGAGTGGAGGAGATTAAAAGAGATTCCAGATAAGCCAAAGTTCAGGCATGGAGCTACAGTAATGAAGGGGAAGCTGTACGTAGCTGGAGGATGTCACTTTTACACCAAGGATGACATCATGAAATCAACATACAGGTATAGAAGTGAATCTCGAAATTTTCATCATGCCGTACGATCATTGACTCAACCTGTTTTATTGTCATCAAATCCCTGCTAGTTATGACCCCGTGAGGGACAGCTGGGAGAGGCTGGCAGACATGCAAGAGTCCAGAAGTAACTTTTCTCTGGTAGTACACGAGGACCGTCTTTGTGCCATTGGTGGAGACAAAGAAATCAACACCAACACAAGCAGTGTTGAGATGTACAACCAAGAAACAGACTCCTGGAGGTAACATTGGTGTCACAGGCAATAACGGGCATATTTATCTGAGCAGTAGGAAGCATAACTGACTAAGTCAATGACTGATATTGGCAGTCACAAAATCAGATATATAGGGGATGTGATGAGCTGACTTTTATTAGATCAGATTAACATAATGCCTTGGGCTACAGCATTAAAAGTTATTACATTACATGCACACCTGAGATCCACACAATATTGACTGACCGGGCATGGACATAAGATAAAAGATGGTAACTGTGTAGTTTGGGCTTGGTCTGGTGAACTCTTTGAATAATTTAAGCTTCAACTCTATTTGGGCTTCTTCTAACCCATTGCAAAAGCATTACCAGTGGTTGGACACCAGATGGAACTATTTCACTTTACAACTGCCATTAAAAAGCTTTGTTTACTCCAAGGAAATGTCTGGTCTCTAATGTATCATACTAACTGGTAAGAGAAACCTTCTTGACATGTTCTTGTATTAGTACAAGTTCTAAGAGTCCAAGTGCCACTGACTCAAGTTCTCACTGATTTCTGTGTTGTTTCAATAGAAACAACACAGAAATGGAGGTAAAATATCTGGGTTTCAGTTGTTCATCAGGCCAGACTGATTTAAGCCCTTCACTGCATCGCTGTCACCGATGTGATCTAATCAATTTTCTACAGCTTTGTTCACCCATTGGACCAGGCTCTCAGCGGTTATGCTGTTACCACCATAAACGAGGGGGTTTTTATCTCTGGAGGTTTCGACTGTAAGTATGTGTGTCTAGCTTCCTTGTTCCTGTACAACCCAGAGGGTGGAACCGTTTATCTAGCGGACATGGCCCATGACCGAGCCCAGCACTGCATGGAAGCCTTGCGAGGTCATCTTTACGTCACCGGGGGGATGTGTAACCTGAGGAAGTTCTATACTGACCAACTAGCCTGTGAGGTTTACGACCCGGTGTCCGACTCCTGGGCTGAGTTTGCACCGCTGCCCGTGCCTCATGTGGGTGCTGCCTCCGGTGTCCTGGAGGGGAAGATCTATGTGCTGGGAGGATACTGCCAGGATGACTACAGCGAGTCAGGACTGGTCCATCGCTTTGATGTCAGCACACAGAGGTGGGAGAGCTTGGGGAAAGTACCAGGCGCTGTCACTGACATTAGGGCTTGTCTACTTCACTTGCCCCCGGACCTGAGAAACTAAGTGGTTCATCACATGTGTGCATTATATTGGGTTAAATCCAATCAGACACTGAAATTTTGACTGAAATGTGAATGTGTACAATGCGTTTCTGAATTTATTTCATGCATGTATAACTGTGTGAAGTGGAATTTATATTGGAATTACTGTAACTATACAGGTACAGGCAAAATTGAGATCGAAATATTATGATTATTTAGTAATGAGTAAAAATGCAGTGAAATAATGAAAAAAATAAAACAAGATAATTTGATGTTGTTTGACATTTTATTACAAAGGCGTAAAGATCATATTCGAAAACAAAAGATTGCAAATTAGATATTATAGTTTGATTTTGTTTTCCCACTAACTTAGGTTTGGTTAGAAAATAGAAGTCACTAATCTCCATAGTAACTCCTTTACATTTGTTTGTCGAGCTGCAGTGTTCACATGTATAAAGATCAAGTACAAAGATCCCGACACAATCTCTAAACCTGTCTGACAAACCTGTGTTCTTTCCTGATTTCCGAGGAAGGTTGAGGAGGAAGCCTTTGAAGCAGAGAAAGCAGCGTAATTGACATTCCTCATTTAGTTTAACCAGTTAAAAACATTTATTTCAGAACTCAAAAGTCTGCTATAAACATCAAGGAAATTGTTTGTTCGCATAATCACATTGATTCCCTCCACCGACAATCACAGGTCCCCAAAAATGTACAAAGCTTTCCCATAATCCTACTAAAGTGGGAAGATAAGGAACCCACTGAAGACGCCAGAATATATTTTGACACCTTTACACAGTACAATGCTGATGCAATCTCGGACATTGAGTTCAAGAATGACTGTGTTTCTGGCTGTGTTGCTGTGATAGTAGCTAGAGGATTCCCAAGGGCTCACTTTGTACCGCCCGTTTCTCATGAAAACGGCTCCCGAAGCCCGAACATTGTAGCCAAAAGTCATGAAGGTGAACTGGTAAACGCCTTTAACCGGAGCTGTGAAGATGCCTGGAAAAGAAAAAATGCAGCTGGCTGCCATGAAACATGCATCCCTACATCTATTAAAATATATCAGTGTATCAATATCTCTTGAAGTCCAATTCACGTGAATATGCGGAAGAAACTATTACTCATCTTTCTTGGAGTCAGAGCTCCATGGCTACCATTGGGCGTCAAGCCAAACAAACCTGTTCTTATCTAAGATGATCACATAGTTAAGTTGCCGCAAAGCCTTTAAAGATTTTTTACTTGCAAGTATAATTGTATTTGTTATATAACATCCACACTTAGAAAAAGGATGGGGAAATACATTCATTAGCTTTTTTTTCATTACTTAGAGCTATAACAACCATAATCAAGGCTTTTTAGTTAGGGGTGACACCTTATGTTAAAAGTGTGAAAATGTAACAACTATTTTTAAAAATGTGTGCTTAATTTAGGCATCACATACTTAAACTTAATTTTAGACTCGAAGAGGAAGTGACCGAAGGGGCTTGCAGTTACACAAAGCTGTAATATTTGTATTGCTTCCTTTAATATGTGGAAACTAACGATGACAGCAAATGAATCTTTGAGAAATATGAGAAAGAAAAATTGATTAAAGGTAGCTCACCCCCAGATCAGAATAGTGTGTGTGTTTATCACACGTTGAAGATTTTTCTTCTGCTATGCTGTAAATCATACCTGTTTTTCCATTGTAAGCAATCCCAACGTTCGTGAAGACTCTGTCAAAAATGAGAACCTTGGATCCGTAAGTTGTTCGGGGTCCAGTGAGCACATGAGGAGAGCTGACGATTCTTGCCAAAAATGCCACTTTTTTCATTTCTGCGTGAAGTAAAAGAAAAAACATTGCTCTGAGCAGTTCTCATAAACAATCCCATGACAATGGGCTTTTGCTGTGTTTACCTTTTGGCTTGCATTTTTCCTCAAGTCTCTCCTCCAGATCTGCCAGCAGAAACATCAGGTTACACGGGCAATTGTTCCACAACTTTAACCCATTTTGTTCGCTCAACCTTGATTTCAAGTGTCTGTTCGCACCTACCTTTGATTTTAGTCACTAGGAGATCCACTGTAAGGTCTCTTGCTTTTAGCTGTTCTTTCACATGCGCCAGTTTGCTCCCGGTTTTGTTCTTCAGTTCACTGACTTCAGATTCTTGTTTTTTCAGCGAAGTGCTGAAGGCTTGAAAGAAAATAAAAGACAGCCGAGGTGTTAAATGTGCAGGTGATGTGGCATGAACATGACGATGCAAGATGGTTTACTTTTGAGTTACCTTTATTTTCCCCCTGCACTTTCTTCAGCTCGTCTTCAAGCTCCCTCCTGGTGGCGGTCAGCTTGGCTTCCAATTTGAGTTCAATATCCTGGGCTGTTGTGTTCAGCTGGGAGAGTTCTCTGGTGTACAAGCCCAACAGTCTCTTCGTATCATTAAACGCAGCCGCAGTTTCCTTCTCCAGATTTTCAAGTTTGGCTTTCTTTTCTATCAGCTGGTTCTCAGTCAAATCAAGTCTCTCCTCAACCTCACTAAAGTTTCCCGATACAGTTTCTTTGTGCTTGATCAGTTCACTGACCTTACTCTTCAGCTCGGAGATGTCGCTTTGCTGATTTTCAGTCTTCTTGGTCAAGTCTGTTAGTGCTTTCTTTTCCTTTTTGAGATCAGAAAAACCTTCTACCAGCATCTGTATGGTTACATTGAGGGCGTCTTTCTTTTTATAAAGCGACTCGATGTTTTCGTAATTGGAGCAAAGAGTCGGTGTCTGGCTGTATTGAACTGGATCGCACTTACGCACGTGCGGAAGATCACAGAACACGAGTCCAAGTGAGCTTAAAAGGAAAACTACCTTGAGAACCATTTTTAGTTTCCGATCGTTTTGCTCCTCTGTCCCTGCTACCCTCCAAGTTCCTGTGAAAACATGTGAGCAACTCACATGAGGCACCACCTTTTGCTCAGACAGCACAGCCTTTTTATGACAAGACGAAGGTCTAAAAAAAACAAACAAACAAGGAAACAGACTACAAACTCCAGTATGTCTTGTTCAGCTCGGTGGTTTCCCTCCTTGTCCTGCATAAAGGGTCTGGTATTTGAACAAGGAAATATCGTGTAGTAAAAATAGTTTAAAATGACTGGCGCCAATGTATCAATGCATCTCAAGGTTCATGAAAAAACTAACAGTCTTGATTTGTCCAGATGAAAGTCATTTCAACGTCAAGAACAGAGAAGATTAGAGTACCTTCCTACCTTCTCTTATTCAAAGCAACATAGAGCTACAATGTGAGGCCATGTTTGGAATGAGGAAAACAATGTGGTGAAACGAACCATGTGGTGGTGGAATGAGGATGCGGCCCTGGGGCGGACTGGTGACCTCTCCAGGGTCTACCCCACCCTTCGGCTGTTGACAGCTGGGTCTCAGCCTATCCCAGCTGACAACGTACAACTTAACCCAGAAGAACCCAGACCCTGTTTTTTTTTAAGAACAGTTTTTTAGAGAAAACTGAACAAATGAGCCTCTGTGATGTTCCACAGGTTACGTTGGCTTTTGAAGAAAGCCAACGTTGTTGTTGTTGTTTTTTTGTTGATATTTTCTATATATTTTACCTGCAAAGTTGCTCAAGAACTCTCCCAATAGGCTTGTTGGGACACATCTGGAACTGCTGTTGCTCAGGGGTGTAACACAGAATACTCACTGACAAGTGAGTACATAGCAGAGGTACATAAGACATTGAAAGGGGGGAATATAAGCACAAGCTCGAGAGCAACACATTGTGGAAATGGAGTGGAGCACTCTCCTCCTGCTGACCCTTTTGGGATCCCTGTTTGTGGAGCCAGGGCTTGGACAGAGAGGAGACGTGGACATCAATCAGTGGATGCAAGATAAAGAGAAGTTTATCAAGAATTTGGAGGACCAGCTGAAAAATCTACAGCAATGCAAAGATGAAGTTAAAGACCTGGGCACCCGTCTCAGCACAGCTGTCGACGAGCTGGAGAGGCAGAAAGCCGAAACGGAGAAGCTGAAGCAGCAAAATGAAGGTCGCTATCACCATGAGAAGGGTCTAAAATTCTTCATTTGGAGTTTGGCCTTTCTGTTTTTTCACTCTCTTTTTCAAATCCTTTCACAGTCCTGAAAACCAGGCTGGACGCCACAGAGACGGAGATCGGCAAGCTGAAACAGAATGGAGGTCAAAGTGAGACAACAACTTGCTGGTTTTCAGTCGTACACGCAGAATATTTTGTGTTTTAAAAAAAAAAGGAAAGAAGGCTTTCTCCTCATGCAGTACAAACAAAGCATGTCCCTGAAGTCGCATCAGTTTTCTTTAGAAATGCTACATGTGCATGTTCCATCCCATTTTCACCATCAATTGCTTAAATTGAGTTTTTTTCTGCTACCTGTCCATCCACAGCGGCTCCTCAGATCGCATTCTCTGCCTCTTTGGTAAATTTTGGTGAGATTTACAGCGGACCCTGCACAGACAAGACCCTGATTTTCAAAAGGGTCCTCTCAAATGCTGGCAACGGTTACAACATGAATACAGGTATCATATGAATCTTTTGAGCTTGCGCTTACAGTTGTTGTTAATTTTTTTCTTGAACATTTTTCCACTCTGATCTATAATCAGAGCTTATGCAGTTTTCTAAAGAACTGCTACTTGTTTTGTCTGTGTAAGCCCACTTGTTGACACGCATGTGCCCAGGATCTTGTCCAACTAGTGCAACTCCTGTACAAACCAAGGAGAAGAATGTGCCGTGGGCAAAGTGACTCATATCTCTGGCATTTCTGAGCGCTGATTAAATTGGATTGATCTTCTGGAGATTGCAGCTGCAGTCATTAGGAAATTACCATTAGAAGCTGATGTAAGACAGGTTGTGGTATAAAAATGGAATACATTGACTGCATTAACCCTTTTACGTTAGAGAATGCAGGTGCGCCTTAAGCAAGTCAAGCAGACAGACTAATACAAACTGTCACAGAGAACATTCCAATTACATAATGAAGCGCTCTGTGGAAGAATGAATGAACAGGAGGGATTACGGCTGCTTGTCTTTTCTCTCTTGCAGGGATCTTCACAGCACCAGTCAACGGACTCTACCATTTTACCTTCAGTACCTATGGCTACAACACTCACACAATGGGCGCCATCTTAATGAAGAATAATGTCCGTCAAGTTTCAGCCTACGACAGCCCCTCATCAGACGGCTCTGACAGCAGCAGCAACGCCGCCGTCCTGCAGCTGGCTGCTGGCGATAAGGTGTACCTGGAACTGTGGGACAACGGCAGGGTGTTTGATAACCTGAATGGACACACAACCTTCAGTGGTTTTCTCCTCTTCCCTGTGTAGATTTATCTTGATTTGCTTGTGCACAGCCATGATTTCTACGATACTGGTATGACAATGGATCTCTGTGGCTTTCATTGTCAAGATGATTACTTAAATCTATCTTTCTTTTCATGCTTCGGGTACATTCGAGGGAATTTTGATGGAGGAACCTTCTTCCATCAATGAAAAACGTTTTTCTTCTTATCTTCCTCAGTGACTTAGGTGCCATCTGAAGGTTAAAAAATGAACTTTGGGACAAGAGGGACAGCTCCCTCCAGTGGTCCTAATTTAACATTGCAAGATGTGAAGGGTGGTTTTATTTGGAGGGTGCATGCGCATTAAAATGTTATCCACTTTACAAGATCACCATCCGTGTACCATATTTTTATTAGCAATAAAAGCAAACGATTTTACTCAAAAGCAGCATCACATTACATTGCGTACAACTTTCTCCTTTGGCATGATACATTTCTAACAGGATGAAAATCACGAATGCTTTTGAACCCATCCCCTGTATATGTCCCAGCTGGTATGTATACTTTCACCCCTGCAGCCAGTGTCAAAAATCACATGTATTTATCCTTTTTATGGTAATCTCAAAAGCTGTAAGATGAGCAGTTACATGGTCTAGTCTGGACTGGATGGACAAACGAGAAACCTGCTTTTGATATCAGAAATCAGTTAACTTTTCCCTCATACATTTTTTTTCTTCTTCTTTGTATCTCATACTGTGACAATCTACAATGGATTGTGCAACATCACAAGCATTAATACATACGTCTCTTAACCCTTTACCATCCACGTGAAGAAAGAGCAATAACAATCAGAATCCATGCCTTTTTCAGTGATAGTTGGGAAGACACTTTATGGTAAAAGTGTGAAATTCTAAAAGAAAAAAAAGAAATATCATAACTTGTTCTTGATTTTGGCATTACATACCCAACTGTAACTTTAAAAATGTGCTTTACCAAATGTGTTCAGTGTTCATGGGTTTAGATCAGTGTTTCCCAATCCTGGTCCTCAAGGCACCCTGCCCTGCAGGTTTTCCAAGTTTCCCTGCTCCAGCACACCTGATTCTAATAAATGGAACGACTTTTCAGCTATGCAGAATACTGCTAAAGTCCCATTCATTAGAATCAGGTGTGCTGGAGCAGGGAAACTCAGAAAACATGCAGGGCAGGATGCCTTGAGGACCAGGATTGGGAAACTCTGGTTTAGATATCAACTATGGACGCAGAGTCATTTGGTTCACCTTGGTGACGAGCGTTGCAGCAACAACTGCAGAAGAGGACTTTAAGAGGACATTAAGAGGACCTTACAGTCGGACATGCTGAGGCAAACACAGCACACATGCTCGTAAGTCGTTGTTTGGCCCGGGCATTTTCCCCATGTTCTCCCATTTGTTTGTGGTGGCATCATACCTATGGACCATTTTTTTGTCTTGGTAGTCCTCATGGCTGTATCCACCCAGCACATAAAACTTCCCCTCCAGGATCGCGCTTCCCGCTCCAACGTGTGGTAACGGCAGAGGCGCCAGGCAAGTCCAAGAATCCTGAGCTGGGTTGTACATCTCACAAGTGAGCTGGTCAACGACGATCATGTTATCGTGTGTGGTGATTCCACCGGCTACGTAAAGGCAGTCACCCAGACTCTCCATGCAGTGAAGAGCTCGTGGGTTGCTCATGTTTGCCATGTAGGTGCTTCCCATCTCCGGCTGGTACCGAAACATGGATGAAAGACACAGGTAGTCGCTGTTTCGCCCTCCTGAGATGAAGATTTGCCCTTGCGCAACTCTGGCTACATGCCCGCTCAGAGGTAAATCCAAGGGCCAGGTGAAACTGAAATACAGAAAAGACAACTTAAAGTTGCAACCTGTGTGAAGATCAGATGAAGCACAGGTAATAAAGAAAGCAAATATTAAATAAGGCAACACGTTGTCAAATACAAGGGATGTTATTCTTAAGAAATGTCACTTGGACCTTGTTATAATTGTTATGTCTACGTGCAATATGAAATTCATTCTGTTTCTAAATTTACTGAAATATACTGAACAGAAATTAGCATTCATTTAATTTGAATGCTGAATTCCTGCCAATGTCTGCTCTGCTTGAGTACCTCCAAGTGTTTGTATTGGGACAATATGATTCCACACTCTCTATATGATCTGGCTCACAGAGTCCACCAATAGCATATATTTTTCCATCCAGTATGGCCACTGCGAAGGAGCATCTCTTCTCCTGCATTTCACTCAAGGCCTCCCAGTTGTTTCGATGGGGGTCATACCTACAATTAGGGAGACCAGATCAATTAATAAAACACGTGCACACCCTCTTTCAATTCTAAGGTCACAAGCAGAATTAGATTTTTTTTTTAATATTAGAAAGGCATCTATTCACAACAATGTCTATAAGATACATTTTCTTGTAAATAGAAAATAGACCAAACATAATAATTACATTAAATGCTAACACGTTGAAAAATTATTGGCATGTCATGTGATGTTTTTATTTTAATGTCCTGATATATAAAAAAAAGAATGAAAAGGATGTACTTTCCACTTCCACATGGCTGTGCATTTCTGTTAAGCCCGTGAACTACTTCCTTTACTCACCTGTGAACAGAGTTCAAGGTGTCATAAGTACCGTAATACCTCTTGCCTCCAAAAACGTATAGTTGTCCATGGAGCACAGCCACCTCATGGGTAAACCTAGCTGCCTCTGGCATCTCTCCCAACCTTCTCCACTCCATTGCCTTTTTTATCCCTTCGTGGTTTCTCAAGGAGTTCCCAAACCACACCTCGCGGCTGATACTACGGTTGCTCAGGTCCTCGGAGATATGATCGCCTCCAGTCAGGACCAAACTCTCCTTTGGCAGATAGATCCGGCTGTGCTGAGCAGTGTCGCTGGAGCAGAAGTTTTCAAAGACTGCTTCATAAAGTTCTGTCAAGCTGTTATCAGACCAAATATCATGGGACTGGACCTCTTGGAATTCCTTAAAAGTCATCAGTGGAAAGTGAACTTTTTTCATGAGCTGCTTTGCCAGTCCAAGACGTGTTCTGGGCTTTTCTTTAATCCATGCAACCACCGCATTGAATACAACAAGCTCGGAGGGAACACAGAGCGAGTGACTGCTTAGGTATTTAAGGAGCTGCTTAGCTGGCAGGTCCTTGAACTTTAAAGTACATGCCACCTTTTGGAATTGGCGCAGGACAAAATCATCAGCAAACTCAAGAAGATGTCTTATTTCATAGGCCTGGGCGAAAGATATCACATCCAAGCAGGTTTTGGGATTGATTTCTCTCTGAAGGAAGTTCAAGCACAGGGAGAGGGCAGGTTGGTACTGGAGTTGGAGAGCAGTGGTGGTGATCTCAAAGACATTCGTCCAGCTGATGGAGAGAGCGCCGCTGTAGGAACTACAGATTAAAGCCTCCAGTTCTGAAGCCAGCAGTAACGGAAGGCTCACACAAGGCTGATGGGACTCCTTCATGCCCAAGGTGAACATTCCACGGAAGTAGTCGCTACTGACAGCCAGTACAACTCTGTGAACTAACAAAGGATTGTGATGAGTCCATTTGTATGTATCCCAGACTGTTGTGATTTTTTTGGAAACAATTCTTTGTGTGTGAGATGCTTAAATACCTCATAGTTCACATGAAATTTACCTCTGTACATAGTTTTATTTGAATTATATTTCGGGTTATCCAATTCCAACTTGACTGCTTAAAGTATGACAATTACAACCTGATCTTAAAATCATATTAACACGGTTCTCAACTGATCACTTAAGGTCATATTTCTTTTTACCTGGCTGTTGATACATGAAGCCATAATTCTTTGTCGGTAAACTAAAGAAAAACACAGATTACCCAATAGTTGCTTTGTTGAAAGGAGGGCATTGTTACTCTTATTTTAACAGAGGAAATGTAATTTATAATGAAAATGTTATTTCTAATAATGGTACCACACTTTATTTACCATCATTCTCAATACTTTTGCTCAGCGTTATGAAGTCTGTCCTGAAAATAAACTGTTGGCAGGGCTATGACCAACTATCAAATCATAAGCAATGTGATCTCAGATACCTGAGTTATTAATAAATACTGGTTTGACATGCTCAGCAATGAAGGATCTGGTTTAAATTTCATTAAGCATACTCTTGGAAATGGCAATCACAGATGATCAACACAAATAAAAAGAAATAGGCTACAAAAAATTAAGCAAATGTTGGAGTCCTCACCATGAAGCCAACCACCAGCTGCTTGAAGAATCACATCGCAGCCAACTTTTTCCATCCACAGATGTTTGATGTACTGGAGACTCTTCGTGAGTTGTTGCTGGGCAGACATAACTTCTTCTCTCTTGGATCTGGCAGCTTTCATTAGCTGCTCTTCTTCCCGGATGCAAAGTTCCAGAACCCGGGGCGCACCCAGTGTTTGACCAGCAGCTTTTACCTGCTCCATGTTATCTTTGTTCAAACATGATATGAATCCGGTGTAGGCAAACTCCACAATGGCCCCCAACCCAAACTGATGCAACTCAGGACCAAAAGACAATGACCACTGTCGAACCCTTTGATTGTTTTCCACTTTGCTTCTACAGAGATTTTTGCAAATGAGGGAGCTGACGGCAGCCAAGACTGGGGAGTGCACACAAAAACTCTTCCCATCCTCTGTGTTCAAAGTAAGGTCGGTGAGAATGGCAGAGTCTTTGAACTCTTTCAAAGTGTGGAATATCTTAGTGGGGTAATCATCTTTGCAGTAAATCTTCATATCATCCTCCTCATCATCCTCTTTTTCTTCTTGTTCTTCTTCTTGTTCTTCTTCATCGGTGGAGCATTCAGCTTCTGAAAATCCTTCTAGAAGATTCTCACAATCATCTTGGAACTCCTTTTGGGTTACCCAGGAGGTTTTGACTGTCCCGTCGTCATCGGTCACCTTTTCACCCCCATCCTCTTCATTCCTGTCCTGCATAGTCCAAGCCTCAAAGAGAACACAATAGCTTCTCAGGTTATTATTGTCATTGCCTTCTAGCTCCTCTGAATCATTGTCTTGGGTCTCAGCACGCTGTTTTTCTTCTTCATTCTCGGACTCTGTCTCAGAATCTTCGCTGTTAACCGATTGCCCTGAATCTGAAAAGTCGTCTTCTTCGCGTTTTGCATCTTCCTGAGTGCTGTGATTTTGAATATTCTCAGCCAAATATTGTCTACTTGTGTGAGCTTGGAGTTCTCTCTGGAAATGGCATCTGCTCTGCTTCAGATGCTGCTCCCCCTCACTATCACCATCCTGAGAGTGCTTTTCTGCACCTATCTGCCTCAAATCCACCTGACTGTCCTCAATCTGCTCAAGCTCTCTGATGCTGTCATTTTCTCCTTCCAAATCAATCTGTTCCTCCTCATGGAGCTCACTGTTTGCTCTCTTGTTCAGACCATCGTCGTATGTCTCGATCTCTTGTGCCTCACACACCTCGCTGTCCTCCTCTTCCACCATTTCTCTTTCAACATCTTGCTGCCCCTCATCTTCCTCTGGTTTTTGCGTCTCCAATCCATCATCCTCATCAATCCTGTCCCTGTCTCGTTCTGCCTTTAGCTTCCCCTCAAGTCTTTCCTCACAATAACCTCCTTGCCTCTCTTTATCACTATCCTCTCTTTGTATTTCTTTGGTTCTCTTCTCTTTCTCGCACTCATCCTCATCACTGCTGTCACTATCCTCACCTTCTTTCCCCTCCTCGTCTTCCTCTTCTTCATCGTCCTCCACGGGATCAACCCAGCGCCTCACCCTCTCCCTATACTGTCTCCTCCTCCTGTTCTCCATCTCTCTCTTCCATTCATCCCACTCCTTTTGGTGGCATGGATGAGCCACGGCCATACCGTCAAATAATGTTGCAGTTTCTTCCAATATCTTTAATATTTCAATCCATTCATACCTGACTAAGCTCCGAGGGGGCAGATCACTTGCTTTTTGCACAGTCCACGTGGATAACTGCTGCGTGAGATTGCAGATCGTGCGTGTCCAACTTTAATCCACTGTTGAATGTGTTAAATGTATCTATTGTTGATGCACGTGGCTCCACTTCTTGCTCTTCTGACAGCTGTGCTGTCTGCTTGCTCCAGTCCTGCCTCTCACTCCTTTTGTATGTGAAGGTTGCTGTGGCATGAGTGCCAAAGTCCTCAACGTGTAACCAAAAAACTGCTGCCGTGTACTGTATCACGGAGAGATCGAAATTCTAAACCGTATGAGGTGTGCTGTTTTGTTGTCTGTCTTTGTTATAGTAGGTTTCTCAGGCAGGTAATGCATTCCATCCTAACATTCTAAAAGTAACCTATGTCACATTGTTTGGCTGTATAGATCACGCACTACGTCTCTTTCATTTCTGAAGTGAAAATCCTTCCCAGGAAGAAATAAGTAAGGGACCTGGAGGCAGCTGAATCACTGCCCATCTGAGCCAATGAACTGTGGCATCTTAAAAAGTCTTGGCAGGGTTCTTTAATTCGAGGTCATATGACTCGGTCATCAGAAATGAATGCTTAGGGTGTCATCAGGGGGATCACGTTGCTCCTCCACATCCAAACACAGAAGCATCTGGGCCAGGGATCAACAGGCAAAAGGGGCAGAAGGAGGCCGAAAGGCCAAAGGAAAACATTTGACACCTGTTGGCTTTTGTGTCGATAGAGAAAGAAAACACTGGGTCACTGTACCCTTGACATGAAAAATAGCAACACAGGTCAAAGGTGAGTGTAAATTCACCCCAGCAAACATGCTCTCTCGTTGTTCCCCTTGTGAGGAAGGCCGCTGGATTTGGTTGCATCAGCTGTTTGTGTCTTCAGTGTTTTCTATTTTGTCACTTCATTAGTCAGTCAACAAGCCTCTCAATATATTATGTTAATATGCTTTTTTTTTCTATACGACTAGGATAAAAAAAAAAACATTTAAAATGATTAAGGTAACACTGATTGTGTCCACACAGTGAGAGCCTCTAATCAAACTTTAAAGTTTAAGCACTGTGAGTGGGCGAGCTGGAAATGAAACTGGTGAGTAACATCTCACTTTAAAAAGAACTCCTACCTGAGGACACAGTGACTGTGCTCTTCTCACAGCCATTCACATCCCTCAAAAACACTGTATAAACACACAAAGGTTGAACTGAGCAGACAAGTGAGTCAGACTATTCATTCGAATGCCAAAGACAATTTTTTGGGCATCGACACAAAAATATTTTTTCGAAACCTAATGAGGCGACCCAAAGCCAAAGCACAGAGAGGATTTTTTCACTTGCATGCTGAAATCCAGGGTTTCCAAACACTGCGGATGTGAAGATGCCGTAGTCTTATTATCGCCTACTCTGAGTGTCAAGCTCTGAGCCGCGGCACAAAATCTACTTATGATAAGTCGGTTTCCTCAGCAGCTTTGGTTGTTACCATGACAACTCTTTCAGGGAAAGTAAAGTGGAAATGATGACCTTGTTATGGGACATCCCCCCTGTACTACACCCGCCACAAGGCCTTTGCCTCAAGAGCAGGAAGACTGTTGGGAAATGAGGCTAGGAATCCTTTGTTTTTGTCATTGTAGCCAAAATGCAAGAATAATAAGCATAATACTGACTGATCAAAGTGTCCCGACGAGAAGCAAGAGTACACTCTTCAGTCCCCAAAATATTAAACTCAACAAAGATATGTAAAATGTTGAGATCATGAGGACATTTTTAATATTTCAGGCTATAGTTATACAAAAAAGACCAGTTATTTTATATTAAGCTATTGGACAACCCAATTAGCTTAGCTTAGCATCACATAAAGTGAGCGGGAACAAGGTTTACATTCTGACACCAAATTTAAGAGACATAACATTTTGAATTTGTATTTCTTTTGTTTTTAATGACAAAAAACTTAGATAACAAAATAAATTGGAGGATTGAGTGAGCCCCAATATTCATACTGATCAGGTCGGTCTTGAGTGAGCAGTTAGGTTTGAATTGAGCTCATTTAAACTATCTTTTGAAACTCTGTTTAATAGAATTCTTACTAAGCCTCATTTTCGCCCAAATGGCTGAGGTTAAATGTGTATTATTGTCGGCAGGTGGTCCTGCCATTCATTTTGTGCACCATTTAAAGAATGCTTACAACCCGTAGGGAAAGAAAACACAAATACAATTTGACATGTGACAACTGGAAGCAAACTTGAGAATTTTTTATTTTTTGACAAAATACAATCTAGTATTATTGAACTTCTATTGCCTCATGAAACACAGAGGTGAACATACATTTACAGAGGGAATAAAAATGTAAATTAAAAAAAAATACAGCAACCTGGAAGAAAAATAAGGTTCTTACAAACAACTCAACGTTGCTAATACAACTAAATATGTGCAGAAATTGTGAACAATTCTCTGCAGGGTTGCAAGCTAACAATAAGCCTTAAACCATAAAAAAAAATACATGACACAAAACGCACAGTACGATTTAGAAAACCATTATTTCAGCCTGAAAGGAGCAGCATGACTGATTTTCAAGCTTGGTTTTCTTAATTATAGAACATAGAAATAAATAATTTCAACACGTTTTCACTTCCTGACAGTGTTGAATCGCATCTATCATTACACAATTTTTTACTAGATGCTGATTTTATTTTGAAGACATCTTTTTTTTTTCATATAAACAGACGCAAGTGGAGCCAGGAAGAAAGAGAAGGATGAAGCTTTTTTTAAATCACGGCAACAAGTAAAATAATCCATGTAATCCAGTCATTAAACCAGCAGATGTTCTGTAGATTATGCACGACAGGAGTGATATCAGATCTCTACTGCTATTGCTCTTTGAATTGGGTCACATTCTATTTTAGAGCCACGAGTCCCTGCATTAACAAAACGTATTCCAAAGAGGAAAAAAGGGAAAGAAGGTGACAACGGCGCCAAGGACGTGAGAGACAAAGAGCACTCAAGATGCCGCAGTAGGGACCAGAGGAATTGCATAGTGCAGCTGCATCGGATTTCACAAGTTTTCAAATGCGGTTATGTATATTTTTTTCCTTTTGACAGTACCTGCACAACCCTGAACCTCCCGCCCCCCCCCCAAACACGTCGTCTCTGAGGCTCATTAGAGCAAGGGGGGGGGGGGGGGATGATGGGTCTATTTTTACAAATGAGGGGGTGAGAAAGTGAGACTTAAGGTGAGATTTTAGACGGAAGCAAGCACCAACTTCGTGCTCACAGTGAGCAAACTCCAGACGGAAAATGTCCAGATCGGTGCGCTATGAAAGACTTAAAGCTGAGCCTGTGCTTATTTTTTGGTTGGGTCAAGAAACAAGACATTTAACACCCTTCCGGAGTTTCAGAAGTTTATATATTCTCAAATGAAAAATGTATAATGATCTTTCCCTGTCGTGAGCCTTATATTGTGAAAGAGTCATAATCTAATGCTCCATATTATATTTTACTTTTTCACGAAAGCTGTAATGTTTTGTCACGCGCTGGCCCGTGACAGGAAGAAAGACACGATAAAAATGACAAAGGAGAGAGAGAGGAGGAGGGTAACGGGTAGAGAGAGCGACGGTGGCCACAGTGACGTCAGTTTGGATTGTCGTGGCGATTCCGATGGGTTCCGCTCTCCGTCCGCGTTCGGCCGACAAATGACCAGCGGCCGGACCTGGGACACGCTCTCCTGGAGGGCCAGACCAGACAGAGACCATTCAAAATATTGGACAGCGAGGAAAGCTGTTGCTTTTTGGTAAGTGTGGAACGTGCTTTTTTTTTAAAGTTTGTTTTTTTATGTGCTTTAGAGCACATATTTGGGAATCTCTCATCAAAATTAGGGGCAGTTGTTACTTTTAAATGTTAAAAAAAAGCCTCAAGTGTGGTGAGCTTGTGTTTGTCCTTCTCTTAAGGTGTCCCTGCTGCTGTGATGTTTGTTGTCCCTCTTTCCTGTCCTCATAAGCCCCAGCTGGTTAAGGGAGATGCCCCCCCCCCCTTTACTGAGTCTGCCAGAGGTTAAAAAGGTGTTTTTTGGTTTTCACAGTCCCCTTGTGGCACACTCAGGATGGGAGATTGGACAGAAGAGAGCATTAAGTGCAATCTGCTGGTTTCCTCAGCCAGGAAACTTTAAATTGGATGTATTTGGGATTTAATTCACTGGAATTGATTGGATTAGCACTGCCTGAAATTGAACTGAATTCTAATTGACATGAACTGTATTGTATTTTGTAAGTGTCTCGAGATTTGGCAGAGTGTGAATAGAAGTCAAATTGATTGAAAAAGCATGAGAGAACCTTCTAATAAAAGGGACAAACAGCAGATATAAAACAGTTCCTGGGTGACAGAACTGAGCAGGCGGCGGGCGGCGCCGGACAGAGGGCGCCTTCGGCCTCTACCTCCAGAATGGTCCTGCTGTGCTCTCTGTCCGGGCTGAGCCGGAGGGTCCAGCGGTGCGACCTGTGGCTGCGCCCGCCGTCGTCCTCGCTCTCGGTGGTGTCCTGCCGCGCCACCCGGGTGCGCTTGCGCCTCCGCGAGCTGATTCTCTGCAGGGAACCGGGCTCCTGCAGCCTGGGCCAATGCAACGAGGGGGGAGGGGTCAGTGCACCGTGGGGGACAGAAGCACAACCCAAGCACAGTCTCGGCCGCCGGCCCCCCCTCGCACCTGCAGTCCGTGTCCTCTATGTCAGCGTCTGCGTCGCTCTCTCCCTGAGGGTCAGATAATACGCACTCCTCCTGCGGCGGGGAGAAACAGCGCCAGGCATCAAAGACACAAAACACCAGGGTGAATCATCGCTGACCGTCAGCGTTAGTTGGGTGACGGCATCTGTCCGCGGAAGCGTGAACAGGCGTCACCCCCCCCCCCCCATCGCGTCACCGCTGTTAATATGCGTGAATCAGCAGACGCCTCTATCCGCTGCACGGCCAATGAGCTCAGAGCTCATGTAAATAGCGGCCTATTTATATCCCGGTTGCATCGATCCACTCGGCGAGCCCGCTGGACCAAGATGTGGAGTTATTCCTGGATGTAAAGTCATTTTGGCACAATGGGGATTCCATACCGAGACACCGGCATCTCTGAAACATCAGGTATTCTGTCACCCTAAGCCTGATATTAACCAGAAAAGAAGGGAAAACATATTTTTTGATAAATAGGAACATCATTCTGAGGTGAAAGATTCCCTTTTGGATATATTGAGCTCTTGTTTGACAAGAAAGAATAGAAATACTTAGATTTCTGAGCTCTATTGCAGTTAGTCATAAAGGTTTTTTTTTTAAAACTTGCTATGGAGATTGCCTCCTCCTTTAATTTAGGTGTCTGATAAAACCATGCGGAAAATTTGGATTAAAACACATGATTTGCACATTGGTTTGTGTGTGTGTTGTAACACTTTGTTCAATAGCCAAACAAAGTCTGCACATAGTATCGAAAAGTGAGTGTTTTTGATCCAGGCTTTATGGCGCTCATTTCCTCCTCAACAAGCAAGAAGTGGGTACTCCTGAAAGCCTTTGTGTTTATTTTTCTGTAAAACATGAGGCAGTTTGTCCAATAGGTGTTCAATTTCCCCATCGGCACATGTCCATGTTGACCCTACCCCCATCCAAACAGATGTGGCAGACTATTAATGCTAGATTTCGCCATTTTTTTAAAGACACTGCAATTAACGATTGCTACTTTGCTAGCGAACCAGCGTGTATCCCCTTATGACAGTCACCCCAGTCACTCCAAGTCCCTCGTTTCTTGTGACAGGAAACGAACGCCACACATTACCTCTGTGCCGTATCCCTCGGAGTACCTGGTTACCATCGCTCTGCTCCGGCCACAGCGCTCACACAGCGGTGCGTCCTGGCCACAGAGAGAGGGGGAGACAGCACACGAGTGAGCCAGCACTGGAAACGCGTGGCAGGATAACGGACGGAGGCCCGCCGCCAGCTCCGGCTGAGCGGCGGCGGCAGACACTTAAGCACTCACCGGCGTGGGCGTGTGCGCTTCAGAATAAAGCGTACAGGGACCGGCCTCGCACAGACACACCGCGTCTGCCTCCTCACAACTCGCCCCCATCTGAGACGGAGACAGATGAACCAGCGTTGACTCTTATCCCTTTCATGGCGAGTCGGGGGCGCACCGACAGAGGTAAACAGACGGAGGAGAGCTACCTCGGGCTCTCAGATGGTGTCGCCCAAAACTTTTAACATCGCGCGCCTCTTAATGGCTTGGTGATGTAATCTCAGGGCTTTTAACCTTTTCTGCCTACTTGTGTTTTCCGCCGCTCAAACACGGAGGCTGATCAGAGTCCCGCTAAAAGATGTGGAGGGTAGGGAGGCTTGCAGAGGGATTTGAATGGATATGACAAGAGAGATTGCACCTATACTGAAACGCATCGTGGCACGTTGCCTGGTGGTGTCGAGCTATTTGTTAAATTGTGTTGAAATGGGAAGAAATGTCAGTGGAAAAACAGGTGGAAATGAGCCGCCTCACCTCACAGTCGTTGTCAGACGTCTCTCCGGAGGTAAACAGGCTGTGGGAGTCCCTCCGCAGCATGACCTCTGACCTCTGACCTCTCTCACACGCTCACATTGACCTGCTGGGACACACAGATTTTTAAAAAATGTTTTAAGAATCCTTTTTCTCCTTCATAGTAGGGTCTGCAGAAGCTTCTCTGTGATGTTATATAAACCTGTCTGACTGAAAACAGGCTCAAGGTTCCCCCTGCTAGGTTGCTGTTGTTGTTTAAATTACTCATTTGAACGACTTTTTGCTTCCCGAATGCTTACCGAATAGGTTCGGCAAACACCTCGGTGTTAATGTGGTGTAGAAACGATGTTCAAACAGCGAGGTGGTGTAACAGATTTGTTTGTGGCATCCCCTCACTGTAACATCTGCTCAGCTGGGTCCGCACTCCCATTACGTAATAGCCGCGACAGTCGCTGTTAGATCTCCCAATAACTTTTCACATTAGTTCGACGCGAAAGCGCGATTTGAATATTTAACGTTTTGAAGATTTAAACATTTTTTTCTACATTTTTCCACTGACACACAACAGCGGAAAGTCAAAACAATTCAAAACAATGAAGCGGGCTCAAAAAGAAGGAACGGAGCGACCCGTCTTACCTCAAAAGCATCCTGACCCAGAACGCAGCATAAAGCCGTAAAAAGGTGAATGGAGTTCTGTGCTTAGAGGAAGAGCCGGGGGATGCCGCGGCGCGTGGCATTGTCGCGCGGGGAAGCCATGAGCTCGCGCTGCGTGTGGACGTTTGACATTGTGGCAAATCCTCAGTGTGACGTCAGCCACGGCGATGACAGAACCGGCGGGCGGGCGCGCGCTCACTCAACCGGCCGCGGACGTTCCCAGAGCGGAGGAAAGGAGCCATTTCCGGCCAGGGTTTTCAAAATAAATGGCGCCGGGGGGGACTCCCTTAGATAAAAGTATTTGAAAAGACGTATACGTTTCAGCCATATTAGGTTAACAGTTATATCCAAATGGACTCACGACATGAGGAACACACCTAGCCTGAGGATTCAAGCAAAACTGAGATGTTAATCGGGGGAGCTTGGTCACTGGGTGAGGCAAATCTACCTCCATAGCTGAAACCGCTCCATAAAAATGGTTCTGTGAACCCTCCAATTAAATTCTCCAGAGAAAGGAGCCTACCGACATCATCACTAGTTGCAAGTGCCTTTGCATTGTTGTAGTAAATGCTCTTGATGGCACTGGTATGTTATTGTCTTTGAGGAAAATGAGACGTTCAGTTGTTGTTCAGTCTTGACTGGTTTCAACTGAATTCAATATGATGTCTTATGGAGAAACTTTGATAAAGCTCAGAGCAAAACTCACTTCTTGCACGAATTAATTAACCTGTTGTTTGATCACTCTAGTTATTTGTGTTAATCTTGATGCAAATTAACATAATATGGACTATATATCTGTCTCAGACGGACATTCTGAATCAAAGTCTTGACCCCTGACCTCAAACAGAGAACGATTAGATGTCTTTTTTTTTCTCCCTGATTTTGATCTTGGATCTGGGTCTGTAGTTGTGCTGGGACACGCAGAAGAGCAGGAGAAAAAAAACGAGACATGTTTATTTACACGACCGCCAGCACACAAACACACACAAGGATATATGGAAGATCATGTTCATTTTTATCCCAGCAAATCAACCGGAACTATGTATTCCCACAAGGAATCTGCCTGTTTCTGCAAACGTGCCACATCCTCACCAGAACAGCTCTGCTAAGATCATGTCTGTTTGAACAAATTCAGCAAAATCAAAACATATTTTGTGATGCCTGTATATAGTCGGAATTAAATAAATACATGAATGAATTCAACAAAATGTGAGAAAAAAGCAAAAAGCACTAAGGAAGTATAATGGATACTCTCCAAAAGAACTAGGGCAAGCATTCACTCTGTATACTTTGCAGTAGACTTTAAATCCTCCATAAATCCTCTGTTGATAAATAGTTCTTAAATTGTCCCAATCTTTGCCACTAAAGTTCATTTTAGTAGAAATCTCCCATGAGCCCCTCTCCCGAAAGTAGAAACCAAGGCCACTGAGTAAGATAAAGAGCCATTTGGAGAGCTAATGGCAATGGGAGGGATCCTCATTAGGGCTGTATGTGGACCATGCAAATGACCCCAGAAACAGCCGTACGCTCTGTGCTTTAACAGCCTTTCTAGACCGTTCAGGACCATTGGACATTATCCAACAATGTTTCTAATGCTGTAAACAGAGACTTTAGAAGGGCTCAATACATCTAAGATGATCGCTAGTATTTTACCAAGAAGATTGCACAAAAGCAATCCGAGGCAAAATTTGGTCAGTCGTTTTCGGTTATGTGGTCATGGGGGGGGTGCAAGTGGAGGCTAAAGAGGAGGGAAATAACCGATCTTCAGAAGCAGATAGAGAGGTTTGTGTATACACCGCTGGCAATACAAACAGGAGATGGAGGCTTGATAAGGAAATTAAGGGAAAGGGCGCAACTCAAATAAACCAAAACTGATGCACCCTGCATCTTTCTCCCTCCGTCTCCCGACTGAAACTCATTAACTGTCACTGCGAGAGAGTTAGAGGGAGATGAAAGTCAGGGGATAGCTGCAATGGCACGTCATTTGGATATTCTGGAAGTGCTGCAGAAAAGCATTCCTCACATTTTCTCATCGGAGTCCGAATCGGGACTAAACACGACCTGTCAGAACTCAGAGGGATTCTTTTCTTTTCACTGGGGCTGCCGGTTTCGGGCACTCGACCAGGACAACAGCAGACTCTTGGAACAGGC
The DNA here is from genome assembly GCA_013363375.1 of Menidia beryllina. Taxonomy (NCBI): domain Eukaryota; kingdom Metazoa; phylum Chordata; class Actinopteri; order Atheriniformes; family Atherinopsidae; genus Menidia; species Menidia beryllina. Next base: position 3,320,361 of record JABUIW010000018.1, on the reverse strand, counting down.
CTGAGTTACCGTTTTAGATCTGAGGGGGAAAAAAAACACATCTTCCGGGGCAATTACAGGTTACGGTGAAGTGGGAGCAGCCAGAGGTGGCTCGGGAGCTGTGATATGGGCGTGTGAGCTATGCTTCTGTGGTGGACAAGTGAGACGGAGCATCCACAGATATTCAGATCAGGTTTTGGTGACCGTGAGGTGGCGGCCGACTGCAGAGTGAGAAGGGAAAAAAACAAAGAAATAGTCGACTTTTGCCTTTTTGTGAAAGAAATGGACTGAAATAACATGCTCGTAGCAATAGGGTCTTTCCAGTGTGAGGAAGAACTTCACCTTTTGGAAACAACTTAAAAAGTACAGCCTGCTTTGTCAGAGAACAGCTACTGAATTGTTCGATCTTTTTTTTTTTTAATTTGCTTTATGTATGTGAGTCGCAAACAACTTTGGTGAATCAATGAAAGAGTCAGATCTAATCAAGGACCTGAACTGGGACTTTGACCGATCATGGGATTCCTACATCAAACCAGCTGCCCGACTCTGCCTCAACACCTTGGATTTTTCCGACCTGTGCGATGAGGACGACAGTGGAGAGGACGAGGGAACCCAGAGCGCAAAGGAATCCAGCACATGCTGCCATGGACCCCCAGCACCCCCTCCTCCCCCTCCTCTTGCCCCACCGCTACCCTCAGCTTGCCCCAAAAGTACAGAGACTAAAAGTCGCACACTGAAGCTCCACTGGAGAGAACTTCCAAACCTAGCCCCTCTTCCCAGGATGACGCGCTTCGGGCAGCAGACGATCTGGGCGGGACTGGAGCCAGTGCATTTGGACACTAACCGACTGGAGTACCTGTTTGAATCTAAGACCAGTACCGCCTGTTTTAATGTGGTTTCCAGGCAACAGGTGAGAGTGAGAACACGAGATGATTTTGCAAAAAAAAAGGAGCATCTGAAAACATCTGAAAACCCTCTGCATCAAACAAGTTTTATCAGAGAAGTTTTACAAAATATTCTCCATGGCCAGTGTTTTGTTTGTCCATTGTCCACACTGCAAAGATTTTGTTTATACTGATTTTTATGGGAATTTTTTTAGGTCGAATTATCGCAAAATAATTAAATTACTTGGTGAAAGTTCAAAAACATTCTCAATTCAGTTAAGAAAGCAATCAGATACCATTTCTACTCATTAGGTCCAGCTGCTCTAAACACAAGATATTGACTTTTTTTTTAACCACAATTTGTCTTGGTATGTTTTCTTTTGATTTTGTTACGACGGCCCTCCATTTGTTTTACCGGTTTGGAACAAAACCTATCACAGGGAACTCGTGGAAATACTGTGGAACCTGTAAAAATACTGACAGATACTGTGCCCCAAAAGAGACAAACCTCACGAGACTTTCGGCTGTAATTGGGACAAAAGAGGTACCATACCTGCTAAAACTTTTATTCTGATTTTGAGGGCTGTGCACACTGACTTTTGCTTCAGAATAGCTTAATCTTAATCAAATTGCAAGGAAAAGAAGTAGTAAGCATGCTTATGAGTCCAACAATATTTTTTAGGCATGCTCCTCATTAGCATGAACTCACAAAACAGTGTATAGGATTCATATTCTGCAGCTTTGCGATCCTTATGTTCTGAACACAGAAGCAACAGCCCGTCTCGGTGTTGGGAATGAAGCGGAGTAACATCATAACCATTGCCCTGAGCAGCCTGCCTCCCCCTCGTCTCCTCCCCCCCAGCTATTTACAGCATGGACAGCAGCGTACTGGACAGAGAAGACGTTCAGGTACAGTAAACGTCACATATTCAATATTTTATACCCTCATCTTTCAACTGGCCACTTCTGTTTTATTTGCATTGTCATGTACCACAACTTGACAGGAAGCACAGAGTTCAAGAGACTCATTTGATTTGATCTTGTTTATATCTGCTTTCAAACAGCGTCTCCAAGCTTTGATCCCAACAGAAGAAGAACTTGGTCTGATCAAGGAGGCCAAGACCCAGAACCCTCATTCTCCTCTGGGGCAGGCCGAGCTCTGCTTGCTCACTCTGGGGGAAATTCCTCTTCTGAGCACAAGGCTGCAGCTGTGGTCCTTCGCTCTGGACTACGACTCTTTAGAGAGTGTAGGTGAAAGCAGCGCTTTGCAGACTTGCAATACAAAGATAAACCCACTGATACTATATGAAGAAAAGCTTCCTGTACCATGACAAAGTCTAGTTATTAAACGTATTAGGTCCTACTAATCCCATATATCTTGAAAAAGTAAAAATGCACAGCAAATGAAATCTCGGGTCTCGGGGGGTTAAATTTTCTTTGTTTCGTCTCAGTACCCTCTAACTATCCCCTTCATCTTTAAAGGAAATTGCAGAGCCTCTCTTCCATCTGAAGCTGGCCATGGAGCAGCTGGCAGCCAGTCAGACCTTCAGGTGTATTCTGGCCACTGTGCTGGCCATCGGAAACTTTCTCAATGGGTGTAAGGTGAGTGGCTCCAACTTTTCCCTCTTCTTCACGTCAGATGATTTTTTGTTGCTCGTTAAAATGCTAACAAATAATGTTAATGTCCCAAGGCCCGTGGTTTTGAGTTGAGTTACCTGGGCAAGCTCTCTCAGGTGAGGGACACACACACCCGGCAGCCTCTGCTTCATCACGTCTGCATACTCCTGATGCAGCTCTACCCACAGTCCTCTGACCTTCACTCTGACATCACCGCCGTCACCAAAGCTGGAAAGGTGTGCCGTCACTCATATATGTTTCTAATGGTCCTGAACTCTGTCTCGAATGCAGTATCCGAGAGCTGAGAGGGTTTTTCTTTGTATCTTAATGATACATTAATGATACAAAAAGATAAATCAGTGATGAAAGGCAGTGAATATGTGGTCAAAATGAAGCGTCGTACCCAGACTCTTCCCTTTTCTGCAGTGTGACTACTCCCAAGTGCAAACTAGCTTCACTCAGCTCGAGGCCACGTGCAAAGCATCATGGGAGCAGCTGAAGTTACTGGAGAGGGCCGAGGAAAAGAGGAAAGGGGAAAAGAGAAAAGAGAAAAACAATGAGGTCTCGTCCCCCGAGGGTTCGTTTCGTCATCGGCTCCCAAAGATTCTGAAGGAGTGCGAGGAAAGGCTGAAGGTTCTCAGAGCGGTCCATCGGCGAGTCATAAACAGGTGGGCAGCACGTACCGAGAACATCGACAGAGAAAAAAAAATAGAGCTTTAATATGTTTACGGCCTGTTGTTTTACCGAAATTTTTCCCTGACCCAAGGTTCCACTCTTTCCTCCTGTTCCTGGGCTACTCGCGGGCTATGGTGAAAGAAACCAAAGCGGAGGACTTCTGTAGAACGATCAGCAACTTCTCGCTAGAGTACAGGACCACGAGGCAATCCATCCTTCTGCAGAGAGAGCGAGAGCGACAGAAAAGCGGAGCAGAAAGCCCAGGCCCGAGCACACCTGTGGGCAGGAGGAAATGCCAGAAAACTCCATCACAGGTTGTCATGTTGGATGTTGTCGAACAAAGCCCATTTGCACAATTAAAAGGAGAAAAGTGTATTTTTTTCCATCTGATAAGGCTGTATTAACCCCAGTGTTGACTCACCTTGCAGGAAAGTGATGAACAGTGTAGGCTGGAGGAGGTACTGAGTACACCTGAGTCCATTTCGAAGCTGGATGCCACTTTCCCTCGCCGTAGGAGGATGACTGACATTCAAAGTACTTAATGTGCACTTTATCTTTGTTTTGAGTCATTTTCCTTCTATACATTTACATATGAATTATGTCACAATGAACACTTATTTGTTTCCTTCTCAGGTCCATTCTTGCGGAAACTGAAGCGGTGACCTTGCTCGCTTTGTTTTCAGTCACTTGGTAGTTTTATTCATGAAATCGTTTTTTCATTGCCATGTCACTTCTTTATCTGGGACATGATCATATAGCAATATGATCATGACCATATAGCAATAATAACTGAACTGTTAAATGGAATGTTATGTGGTGGTCATTCACAAATACCATGTTTGAGACTTTAATGAAAACAAAAGTGTGCCACTGAGTAAAATACAATGATAAAAAAAATCCAAATGAATGCCAAAATCATTCAATTCTGTCTCGAAGACCAGTGGGAATAAAACTTGTGTTTCTACATAAAAGCAGAGTTTCAGTTTATTGAGAAACAACTTCAGTCACTGGATAATAGATGCATTACGAAATAACTTTGGTATTTTTGTTTCAGTTGAGGAATAACAAGAGATTTGTTGAGCCACAAACGCAATGCCGCCTGTTACTCTGGCATTCATTGCTTCGAAGCTTTCGCGTCTCATCACACCGTCAGAGTAGGAAGGAGGATACGGAAGTCGTCATTCGACAGAAAGACTGACAAGTCCATCTACCAATCTGCGAAAGGTGCGTCCCAAACGGATGTCGAAATAATCCAATCAGAAACCGGGCTGCTGCAGTAGGCGTGACTCTGCCGCGGAGTAAACCCTCCGACGCCATTTCGTGTCAATTGTTTCAAGGTGATACAAACGGCAAGCGGATGTATGTCTTCTCAAGTTAAACGAGCTATCAGTTGTTCTTGTTTTTAGTGTTAAGCTCTTGGTGAGTATTTTTACATGAGAGAATTTTTTTTCGCTTTTTACATTTTTCTGACTTTGAGGCATCTCTGGGACATTTTTGTTTTTGTTTTTATTTTTATTGCGTTTTTCCTGGCTGGTATTCCCGAGACTGTGATGGCTGTTGTGGCGTACATTTTGTGATGGCGATATAAACTGCGCATAAAGTAGTTTAAATTAGCTTCCGCTGCAGTACCAGTATACATTTTTTTATCCTTTTATTTTTGGCTTTTGTTTTTCGAGTAAGATATTTCTAAACTCCTTGTTCCTTCCTCGTTTTTTTGTCTTCTTCCAGGCATGAAGTGTTACCGTAATGCTTATTGAAACGGTGGTTCGTTTTTATGGACAGAAATATGGAGCTTTGCTCCAGGAAACAAGTCGTCCGTTTTCAGACAAAAAACACCCTTTTAAATGTTGCCTTTCATGTTCGTACACTGTACCCCTTCCACATTAAACCTGGTTTTCACAGTCCTTGACGTTGGGTCCTAGCATGTATTTTTCATATTTTCCTCGCAAACGTGGGCTTCGCTCGGGCTTAACGTTTTCTGCTGCCTCTCTTTTGCTTTCCTCCTGACAGTATAACGATTTACGAACAAGGATGGGTTTCTGGAATCTTATTTTGCATCACTGTATAATTTGTGGGTTCTATTTTTCACACGTCGACGTGAATGATGATGCTAACATGCAGGACTGTTTAAGCTAGCCGCACAGCTGAGTTGAATGGTACGACGTTAAGGACAGGCCTTTGAATTATTTTGCCCTTATCTTGGGGTTTCAGTACCTCCACTTATAATAATCCCATGCGTTCCTTCTGAAAATGTCTGAAATGTTGGGGGGAGGCGGGCCACCAGATCCCTCAAAACCAGTGATGCTGTTGGGTGCCCTTGAGGCACATCTATGGAAACTAGTAGGAACAAACTAGAAGGGAAATTACATGGAAAACTGGCTTGTTTTGATTTATTTTTTAGCTGCAACGATTTCCATTCCCAGCTGAACATTTGGCATCACAAAAGAAAAGGAATAATCTGATCACTCTGTATTTTTGTCCATTTGTTTCCTGTTTTAGAAGAGATCTGCTCTGATTTCTATTATAATTCAAATAGTCAAATTCCATATAATATTGAAAAATAGATGGTTCGTCATTAAGGTATGAAACAGTTGTGAAAATGAATGTGGAATTGGTGAGGATGACACGTCTATGATCTGAAAAAAAATACACTTGAATAAAGGCAAAAACATGTAAAGTAAACTTCTATTCCACGAGCAAATGAAACCGATCAATGGGCAGTTTGTTATGTCATTGTGTCCTGATTGGAAGTGATGGGAACAGGACTCGCCTCTGGAGTTTCATGTAAGAGTAAATGGAGCTGGTAGCAGTTTTTTTGCTCTGTGGGGTATCCCTGCTTTTTACAACACATTTTCCTGTTCATTTTACCGAAGAGAGGTTAATCTTTTTTTTTTCTAATTCTCTTTTTTTTGTTTCCTTTTTAGTTTTTGAAGCCACTTTTTTCAGAAGCAGCAAATCGTAAGTTGGTGTCACCTTTTTTCTTTTTTTTTTTTTTTCTTTTTGATCCCTTTTTTTCCATCTCAGCTTCTGCCTCATTTTTAATATTCCACTTTTCACCCCTTTGTGATGTACCCCTGATGTTTCTCCCCTTTTGGATTTCAAGTAGCATGTAGTTGATAGTTTTTTTTATTTTTTTTATCTCACTTATGGCCCTTTTCAAACAACCCTTTCAAATATTTCTAAGTTATGACAATCGGACTGTGTTTTTAATGTTTATTATTGGGCCAAAACCCCTTTTCTGGGCTTCATCCATAAAGGTCTTAAATGAAAGGACCTCTAAAGGAAAAATGACACCTTGCTTTTCTGTGTGTGTTTGTGTTTTTGTGAGTATGCATGACATTTAATTGAGTCCAGTTTGTTCCATTACTCGCATAATCAAACTTTTTTGCCTTTTTATTAAACACATCTTTCAAAAACAATGTTTTTTTCCCCCCATTAAAACAGCATGAAGTGTCATTCATTACTAACTCCATTATCAGTCACGTAACAATGACTCTACTTTGAATAAATCTTGTGAGGTGCAACACTTTTTTAGCACACAAAAAAAAATCTTTGGTGATAATTTACAAAGTTTTGATTTTAAAGTCCTGAATCCGTGCATGTTGACGCACGGCTGCACAGTAGCAGTGGGGACATCTGTTCCCGTCGCATAGCTGTGCTTGCTTTCATTTTTTTTTGCCTCATCTGCCTCCCGAGAGCTGCCTTCCACAGTTCAAGCACCAACACGTCACAACTGGAACCGTTACTACCCAAAAGTGTGCCATAAGCCCCAGACAAGGCCACCAAGAGCAGAGGTGTTCAGTATGGCTGTTATTAAGGTCATATTGAGCAATTACCCACACCCCCCCAGTTCAGGCTACAGCTTAGCTGCCATATCTCCCACAATGTTTAATTCTTAATTAATATCCTCAGGAGACTTTAGAATGTGTTTCAGTCATCAGAAAGACCCCAAAATGATTTAGTTTAAAGATGGTCACAGAGGGGAGCAGGAAGTTCATAAATGGAGGACTGGCGGAGCAGAATCTGTTTTCAGGTAGATCAACTGATAAATATCACTGATTAATGACGGGATAAACCATAAATCCCGTGACCTTATTTTGGGGCACTGTATTGCACACACCAGTTGATATTTTGGTCTCCCACGTGAACGCAAAGCTATCCGGTTCTTCAGTTGCTATTGCCTAATTGGTTATGTGCCATATAAATAAGAAAATAGATTCTTTTTTATGTTTTAAATCCCACATTGGTAGATGGCCAAAGCCTGGAAATTGTTGCTCGAACCCCGGCATGCATCCCAGAATTGGACCCATTTGTGCAGAGGCCTGGTGACAGACAGACATGCTGTCAGCCCGCCAGGTTACAGAGACGTCCACGCCAGAATCGCAAAAGGGGAGAGCGGAGCGGGCCCAGCAGCCGGCTGCAAACCATGTAATCCCCAGCTAGCAGCTGCTGGCCGGCGAGCGGGAGGCTGCAGCGAAGCCCGGTCGGCTTCAGCACCGCGTTCTGGCCAGCCGAAGCCCAGCTCTGCCGGAGCCCAGGCGGTCGGTTTCAAGATGGAAGAATTCTCCCTTGTTGATTGGACAAAAACAGACGCGCAAAAGCCTCACAACTAAAGCCGGCCTCGAGTTTTCTGCGACGTGTTCTAGCATTTGCCATGATTATGAAAGCCCCCCCCCCCCCCCTCCCCTGCAGTGTTGCATAACTTTGCAGTCTTTGCAACTCATGCGACAGCCGTCCTGAAAATGTCAGCTCCCCTCCCTACTCCTGCCGAGGTGGAGGCTGTTCGTTTTAATCCATAAAGCATTGTATGAATCTCATATATAACAGAATATCGACAAAAGGTCTGAACAAGGACAAACACAGTTTGTTTTTTTATCAGATTAATCTACATCTAAGAGGTCCTATCAAGTAAACTTAGTTCATAGACCGAAACCACTGTCATTACAACTGTAATAAACCAAACTTTAAAGACTTTCATTGCTAAACAGAAGATGAAGGCCTTTTGATGATTGGTAGGTATTTTAATTTTGTCATAACCATTTATCCCACAGGTGTTTCTTTTCTTTCCTTTCTCCCCCCTCTTCCCCCCTTTTTTTTTATAACCCCTAGCGAGATTTGATCTCTCTGTCTACCAATCTCCAATCTCAATCTCTCTGTCTACCCCCTAAACCCTGAGACAGGTTTAAGACAAAAAAAAAGAAAAGAAAGACTCTTCCAGATGTAGTAGACGTCTCTCAAGCTCCACCTCTCACAGTTTGTCGACGATCCTCTTCTCTCCAGCAGAAAGACAGACGGACAGAAAGGCAGACCTCCACCGACCCGAGTGCAGACGCTATGGAGTGAGTGCTGGTTTGCTTCATCACCCGATCACATCGTCTGTGGTGCTGTCTGTAATGTAACGTAACAAGCCCTTCCTCCCCGTTTCATGTTGTACAAGATGGTAACCCAACATCACGGTCACATGTGGGTACCCGTGTCACATAGACGATATGAAATATGCTAAGTTACAGATTAGATTAGTCCATAAACTGATAACAAAACAGATTTTTGCGAATACAGAACCAGTACTGATGAGAAGCACCCCGCTATTTCACTGTCTTTCTGCTCAGTACTCCCATCTTTTACAACGTCCTGCTTCTTTGATCGTCTCCTAACGTTACGATCGTGTCTCTGATCTGAAGCCGTTGTTCTCGGCCTTCACCTCTCTCCGTCTTTCCCCCCTTCAGTTGGTCGTCGTCCTCCACCTCCAGCCTGCTGGCCAGCAGCAACGTGACCAACAAGACCGACCCCCGCTCGCTCAACTCCCGGGTCTTCATAGGGAACCTGAACACCCTGCTGGTCACCAAGGCCGACGTGGAGGCCATTTTCTCCAAGTACGGCAAGATCGTGGGCTGCTCCGTGCACAAAGGCTATGCCTTCGTCCAGTACTCCAACGAGAGGAACGCCCGGGCGGCCGTTGCCGGGGAGGACGGCCGCATGATTGTGGGACAGGTGCTAGGTGAGGCTGAGCAATGAAGTCAGACGCTGGGTACCGAATTTGAAACATGACGCCGAAATCTCTTTATTCTCCTGTCCTGTACACCGAAAAGGTTTAAAAACGCACCTTTAATCGGTCCCTGCTGACTCTGTAGTTACTCTGCTGCCCTCTAGTGGCAAAAACTGGCCACTGACTAACACAGTCTTTAAAACTGATTTCTTAATGTTATTAAAGGGGAAGGAAAACAGTAGTCAGATTTCTCAGATATGGCTCATGTTTCAAGATGGTTTAAGGAGTTGGGGGAGAATAATTACAAATGCAGATGGTCGTTTTACCCTTCCCTTCCCACCTCCATGTGTCCTACCTCAGACATCAACCTGGCAGGCGAGCCGAAGCCTCACAGGTCAAAGACGGTGAAGCGATCCGCAGGCGACATGTACAGGTGCGTGTCCCACTTGCTTAGTTACAGTTGTAGTGAGTACGCTTTCAAATAAGATACAGCCACAGAAATAAATCTTAACGCTTATTCCCATCCCACAGCTCCTCCTTTGATTTGGATTACGACTTCCAAAGAGATTATTACGACAGGTAAGGTGCCGGTCTCCGGTTTTTGGGTTTTATTTTCATCGTGAATAAGCTGGAAAGCACCGTTTCGTTCTTCTCAAGCTCATGACTTTCGCTGTGTGTCTTGCTCCCCGAAAGAATGTACTCCTACCAGTCTCGGGTGCCTCCTCCCCCGCCGCCGCCGCCACTGTCCCGCGCCGTCATCCCCTCAAAGCGGCCCCGCGTCAGCCTGAGTGCCGGAGGGAGCCGGCGCAACAAGGCCGCCTTCTCCTCCTCCGTCTCCAAGAGCAGCCAGAGGACCTCGCGCACCGGTGGGTTTGGTGATGTGCACCCAGGACCCCAGGGAGGGAAAACCTAGAAGTTAGATAGAAGCCGGCCTCTCTTTCTAATGACCTCAAATAAGCTGGTTTGGAACCGAGTCTCTTCACTCGGACGCAGGTCTTGCTTAAAAATGGCGCCACTATAAGCTGGAGATCGGTGCATGTTTCGTCTGTTGTAAAGATGTTCCCAGAAGAAGGGTATTTTCATGTTCCGCCCTGTGACTCTGTCCCACAGTGAGGACGGACGACCTGCAGAGCATCAAAAGAGAGCTGACGCAGATCAAACACAAGGTGGACTACCTGCTGGAGAGCTTAGACCGCATGGAGAAGGACTACAGCAAGAAGTCAGGTGGGCGCAGATTAAGAGGCTACGGCTGCTCTCTGTTCGTGGTCTGAAAGGACAATTTCTCAACAGGGCAGCTTAGACTCAGCAACGTGTGGTCAGGAAACCGCAGATATTCAGGCAGTACAGTCAGACGAGGCATTAGATGGTGCATGGATAACGGTCCTGAAATGGAAACCATCCCCTGACGACTCTTTTGCTTTGCGTCTCTCTTTTTTTTTTCTTCCCCACAACGCACTCAGAGATGAAAAGCTCCAAACCGGAGCCGGGCGAAGTGTCCCCCCTCAACTCGTCTGCCTCCAGCAAGAAGGAGGACGGCCTGAAGAGAGACAGGGAGAGCCAGGAGCTGAACGACTCAGAGGAGGACGGAGACCTGCTGGAGGACGAGGACGTGGTGAGGAGTGGGGGCCTGGACCTCCCCCCCCCAAAAGAATCTTGTCTCCTAGATTTATTTTATATTTGTCCTCCACATGTCAACCAGATCGCACCGCGTCCGGCCACCTTTAAGCCTTTTTTTTTCCTCCCACGCAGATGAAAAGCAGAGAGAGAGAGGAGGATGAGGAGGAGGACGGCGAGCAGGAGGAAGGGGAGGACGACGGCGACAGCGCCAACGGAGACGACCCCTGAACCGGCGGCGTGGGCCCGGCGGCGTTGGGTGTGAGGCCAGCGGAGGTTCTCACACGGCGCGCTGCAGATGTGGCTCCTCTCCTGTGTATTCCAGTCTGAACCCCTTCAGTTATAGTTGATAAATGTTCCCTACTTTTCCATTTTTTTTATATTCAGTTGTTTTTCTTTCTTCTCCTTTCTTTTCTCTTTGTTTTCTAAATGATTTGTTTTGCGGACAAATTGGAAAAAAAAGGTGCCGTCCCTTCTAAAAGAAAAAAAAACGGTCCATTACTTGGATTTAAAGCGAGTCCAGAGATAAGAAAGCCCCTGCAAGCATGGTTTGAAATCTCTCAAGATCAAAAGAAACAGGCCCCGTAGCGTGGCTGCACAGCTGCCTCCTCACCAGCAGATGGCGGCGTAAGCCGACCACAAGCTCGCATGGCCCTGTTGTCCTCAGTCATTTCTTTAATCCCCCCCCGGCAGGCCCCTCAGATAGCTGAGCGTGTGCTCAGTCTCACTGCGCAGATCTCAGATCTCAGATCTCAGCGTTTGTGTGGAGCAGACATCCTCCACGCTTCTCACATGGTTTTCTCGCTCGTCTGCACTGGTAATAGTTAATAAACGTGTTTTCCATGTTGGAACCTGTTCATGCTTTTTCATGCCTTACCAATGAGCACGGGTTCGTTTCCATCTTTGCTTTACAGAGAAGCTAAACTGAGTTCTGATTTTCTTTTTATGTATCAGAACATACTTGGGAATTGGGTGAATATGATCTCATGTGAATAACAGGATACATTTCCTCATCTCATCATTTATTTAACAGAAACTGAGCCAAAATGCAGCAGTCTGTGGAAAATGAAGCACACTCTGGCTCCTGCGGGAACAATTAGGACGGTACCCAGCAGCCATGTTTCCAGCATTCAGGTGTGTGTTAACGCAATGCCAAGGAGGAAAGACATCAGCCATGAGTTTAGGAAACTAAACTGTTTCATGTCCATCACTCAACGGGCTGGACATTGTGTTAGGGCTGAATGGAGCCAATTCATGACCTGGAATCAGACAGCACACGGAGCCAGAATGAAGTAGTAGGAGTCTTAACTGTATAGAAGTACAGGATCCAATCCCTCTGAGGCGGGGAAAGCAGGCAGGCAGGTGAGTGTGATGGTGGGTATCAAGGGATTGCCTCCACAGGAACGAACAGGTAGGTGCTGACCAGGGCGAGCAAGGCTCAAGGAATCCAGATCAGCGTTTCACGAACAGGAAAACACAGCAGATGCAGGTAGCTCCCACTGTGAAGCAGTCTTAAACAACAACACCGAAACATTGGCCGAGCACCACCAGGACAGATTTTACACGAGTGGAGGATAGTCAACCCAACTGCCAAGCCTCCAGGAGTAAAATTCAGAGTTTTAAAGTCTAACTGCGCAAAGCTCAGAAATAATTTTTAGGGAAAAAAAGAAAAAAAGGAGTGGTAAAGCCTTCGTTAGCATCTGAAATGAGAGACTGCTCACACCTACACTGCTAGTACCCTGTTTCATTCAATGTGCCGTTTACCTTTATTGAATCAATAAGCAAGAAGCTTCAGTGTGAACTGTGATTACAGGAGGGGGGTGGGGGGGGATAACAACAGGATGGACAGGCCTCAGAAGGCCGGAGACAGATGGCGGTGTAGCTGACAGATGGAAGGAAGACAGGAAAAGCGGAAGAGAATTTGAGGCGTGCACGTGGGAACTCTCGGACGTGAGCAGTAAGCGTCCCCAGAGCAGGAGCCCGTGTTTGTCTTCATGCACGTGGATGTTTCCTCCACGGGGTTTCGTGGAATACGAGCCCATCGCAGGCGAGAAAATCTGCGGACCTGAAATGTGGAAAAACAAGGCCTTGCGGATGCTCTCAGGGTGAACGAATGGAAGCGTTCGCCGTGGAAACCCTCTAAAGGGAGGTGCTTTCGGACCCCGTTCCGGTTGGTAGAGATTAGCTCATCCAACTGAACCATCAAATCACACATCCTGAATACACAAGCAGCCGACCGGAGAATGAACACGTTGTGTTGTGAGGTGTTATCCCTGTTTGGGCGAATATGTAGAGATCCTGTGGAATCAGTAACTCTCCAGGGCATGTCTAACGGCTACCTACTAAATGATGAATCTACTTCCACAGGTAGTGCATCCAAAATAGAGTATTTACCCCCCCTGCAATCGGGGCAGGAAGTAACATCATCTCTAAATGTAAAAGCAGGGTCCTGTCGAAAGAAATACCAAGCAGCAGACATGCTGTTCCCAATAGGCTTGATCTTAACGTGAAGGATGGTTCCCTGGGGGGTGGTACTGATTTACTGCAGAGTCAAAGCGTTAGTGACATCAAGAATCGATTCAGCTGAGGCTTTTTTGATGCACTGCATTTAAATTAGGCTGTTAACAAATGCACAGATTAGAAAAACCTTGGACAAATGCAAAAGGCGCATTTTTAAAAAAATGGACAATGACATATTGCAGACCAAATGAACCCAAGGGACCCCTATTTCTGCACTGGAGACCAGTAAAGTGGGCCTTCTATGGAGAGAGGGCCGGATCAACAGTTGCAAAAGTTCAGTGTGCACTGTTGTTGTCTCAGTGTAGGGGGGGTAACCAAAATAGCCCAAGGATCCCGGGACACGACTCATGACAGCGATCATAAGACTGTCACATCACATTCATTAAAGTGGCTTTTCTTTTTGATTTGATTGGCATAACCAGAGAGAAAGCCAATAAGAGGAAGAACTAATAAGCTTGTTAAACCTGAACAATCGCTGAGACCAGTGTGACTTCCTGTACTTCACACACAGCTGTGCAGCTAATTACTATCCTAATTAGCTTGAGTTGTGTCTTTTTTTTTCTTATTATGTTTGTTTGTATTTTATGACCTAAGCTTAACTTTGTATCCTTTATGTCAGCGCCAAAGAGTGGCAATGATCATTTAAAGCTCACAAAGACAATAAAACTAGCTGCAAATGCGATTATTCTGATGATTAAAGGAATGTTTTCCTGTTAAAAAACGGGTGTTTTTGTGGAGATAGAATGATAGCAGTTAAACTGCATCCACGAGACCAGTTTCCTGCCTTCCTTGTCTGAGTTTAGTTTGGTTCAGGCAAAACCACTTGGATATATTTAGAAATGTAAAACTGCACGTTTAGGGTTATTATGACCAAACTGATTGCAAAGGTTTTGACTTACCTGACCCTGTGTTTAGGGTTCCATGACCGCCAGGGCCAGCTGTTTGTCATTGCTTGATGTTTCGTTTTTGTTTTTTCCAGCTCCTCCGTCATAAACTGTACTGAATGGATAAGCACATGTGTTCACTGTCGCTCCACAAGTCAATAACGTGAACCGTTAGTTAAATAATGTGGATCGAAGACCTCAGCGAAATGTGTTTTTGTCCACTCAGCCGGAATAAACCAGCGGGTAAATGTCACAATGGGTTCCTCCGTCTTTCTTTTACAGCACTTTCCCACCCTTTACAGCACTTTGCAGCAGCCAGAAACTGTGTGGAGGCCCAATAATACAGAAACAAACTCATTTTTTAGGCATTCGTACATATCAGTATAAAGGGATTTTTAAAGGGACCATCTATCTGTGGCTTGTCGTTTCTTTTATTCTTTTTTCCCCCCTTGCTTTTAGAGTGTAGGTGGTGTTTGACAGAAGCAGCTGCCTGTGGAGGCCCCCTTACTGGTTCTGGTCTGACAAACTGTGGCAGGTGACGGCTTCAAACTGCTGTTCAGGACACCAGCAGCCAACTCGAAGAGCCGATTGGGCGGCGTCATGGTAACTGCCTCCACTTTTACTTCCCTCCGTGTGTGAAAGCGTCGCTCCTTATGCTCAACATGTGAAGTTAGCCCTTTGATTTCTTTCGATTCCACGTGTCGGGAGGGGGAAAAAAAAAAGACCAAAAAAAGACTAAAAAGGGAGAAAAGACAGTAACGGACTCTGACAGTGGCAATGGGCCACGCAGGCCGGAAACAGAAGAGACAGATATGAAGCGATGCTCCAGATGAGCCCGGCCGCTGAATGTCAGCGTGGCGTTTAAGGCCCCGGAAAGGAGACAGCAGTCATGCAGGGTTAGGTTTGAGATTAATACTGCACGGACAAGGTTTCATTGATCGTCTGACCGTCCGTACTCTGCCAGGTAATGAATAAGCCCATTAAACCGAGAGTCAAACTACTCCTTCGACAGTGGGCCAGCATTGATTTATTGTAAAGAGGCATATAGAGGTCATTCTGAAACTGGGCTGGACTACGGAGGCTCCGTAACCATCTGTGAATCCTCATGGAAAACATTCAGAGTTTAGCAGTGTGAGCTTTACGAACATTAAGTCAAAGCAGGAGGATTCAATTAGAAATTATGCGACAATTTATGTAGTTTTCTTTCAAATGCATTTTTAAAATCCCCTCACTCAAACGTGAAGGTTAAGGTGAAGACGGAGGGGGGAGGGGATGGGATGCAGAGCTTTTATCTGAGCCACAGAGAGGTCACAGGGGAGGCTGGAGTGTGCGGAGGGGGGAGGGGGGGGGGGATGGTGGAAGAGAAGAGGGGAAAGGAGACGAGAGGGATGTTACAGGAAGGTCGAGAAATAGGGAGGGGGTGCGGTCGGATGTGGAGAACCACCAGCACGGAGCTGGATGAATGAACGCATGCAGGAGAGAGTCTGGAAACAGGGATCAAGGAAAAAAAGTATGTAATAGAAAACAAACAACAACAAAATGAAACAGATCCACAAAAGAATCACAGCCTGTGTGGGATTCGGTGGGACAAGTGTGTCCCCTGTGTGCTTGTGAGTGTGCATGCATGTGTGTGTGAGTGTGTGTGCGTGTGAGAGAGAGAAAGCAGAGTGAAATAGGAGTTACACATCCGGTGAAAAAGAATCCATCCCTGTGAGTGCATGACTGTTTGCCTTCAAGTCATCTGTGTGATCCTGCACACGCGTGTAAAATGAAGCAGTAACAGGCTGTTCAGCTGTCGGTTTCCAACTCGTCCCCTCATCCATGAAGTGCAGCTACTACTGCAGAAAAAGAACCCATCTGATGGCTTCTGATGTCTCAGCGTCGGTTTTTAGTCCCCTCTTGATCACATTTGCTTCTATACTGATGAAGCAGTTGTATTCGGCCATGTTTGCGTTTTGTTGTTGTTGTTCACCTGAAATTGGTACCTGCTGCTAAATTTGTTTCCACCTTGGGGATTAAGGAAATCAATGCAAATCAAAGCGGACTTCTTTATTCAATTGGAAAAAAAGCTAATATTGTTTTATTTTTTAAATGATCATTAATAATCATTATTATTTTTGTATGCTTTCAGAAGCAACTGATTGCGTTGACATGACTGATAAACCATGAAGGTGTGGTGTTACACAGTGTAGCTCACGTGAAACCAGCAAAAGGAACAAAAAAGGAGATGGAACAGAATTACTGGCACTTTTTAAAAAAGAGGTTTGGCGAAATCCACCGATGGATGCGCTGCTCACCGGCCGTGCAGGAAACACGCATGAGCCATGACATTAGAAACATGCAGCACTGGTTTCAGGTCATTTGGGATGGAGATTAAAGGACAGGAAGTCCAATGAAGGGGACTAATATTTACGGCACTGTTCACACGTCCTCCCTCATGTGACATGCCGGACTCCACAACAGTTAATCAATCGTGAACCAGAACATTTTCACATTTGCACCATCAATATTCTTTTACATTTGATTTGCACCACTCACTATGTGAACATTTAGCGTATTGTTTTGATTATTTGCAAATAGGATTTTACATTGACTGCTTTGACTGGCATTCTTTCAGTGAGCCAAATGGGATTTTCATTTTAAAAAGAAAACCTGTTTCTAATTTGCATCTAGCAATGCATTTTGGATTATGATTGTAATATTTTAGAGCAGATATATAAAGGTTTTGGATGCACTTACACTGAAGTGTACCACTTGAAAAGAAAAATATTGTGCATCCTGCTAATAAGCTTTTGTTGTTTTTTTAGGCTGAGGTGTAGGACAGCTGGACTGTCTGAAAATATTGTTTACGGCGCGAGTCAGCCCATCTTTGTTTCATTCCAGCGGACTCAGTGTGGCCTCACAAAGACGAGCCCTACTGTATCAGTGTGTGTCCCTGTGTGTGTGTATGTGTGTGTGTGTGTGTTCTGTGCGGTGGCTGCCCTGCGACTAGCCCCATAGCTGGTGTGAATATAAATGAGAGAGAAAGAGGAAAGAGGGCTTCGAACAAATCCGAAAAGGGTTGGAGAGAGATGGAGAAGAGAAGGAGGAGGACGAGAGGAGGAACAATCGCTCTGGGCTGCCTTGCCTCTTGCTTCTTTTCCTCCCTCCGGCGATGTTTAGCCCACAGAAGAAAGCTGGATTGTCTCTCTCGCTCTCTCCTCCCTTTCACTTTGTCCTCTCAGCTTCCCTGACACGTGCGGCCCTCTGGATTCCGACCCGTTTCTGTACTCTTATTTACGCCCCTCCATCCACATTTCCATCCCTTTTTAACCACTAATCACTGCCTGTTGGGTATCCGTGTCCCTTTATCTCCGTGAACCATTCGACGCTATCGCTCCCTCCTTCCATCCCTCCTTCCCCGGCTCTCTCGTTAGAGCGATTGCTGACTGATACGGCAGCATCCACGGATCAGACGTGACCCTGCAGCTGTGAGCGACCCCTCAGCACTACTGCTCCTCACAGATAATCTGCTCAAGTCCAGGAAAACAAAAAATCTGCCAATACATCTGTTTTCCACTGGAATAGACTCAACTATGTAGATTACAAACTGACAGCAGATGATGAGCTGATGGAATTTTATATTTGATTTATGCTTATACTTCCAGTGAGGGGGAAGCTGCATCCAGCTCTGAATTTGATGTTTTGCTCATCATCGGTTGAGTTCTGGTTAGACAAAAAAGACCTTTTTACCATTAAATCCGACCCACACATCCATCAATTATCATTACCGCTTATTCCCTGATGGGGTCGCAGGGGGACTGGAGCCTATCCCAGTAGTCAATGGGCAAAAGGCGGGGTACACCCTGGACGGTCCATCAGTCCATCCCAGGGCCACACAGAGACACACAAGGACCAACAACCATGCACACTCAATTTGGGATGTCCAATCAAGATAATATTCAAGTTTTTGGATGGTGGGAGGAAGCCGGAGAACTCGGAGAGAACCCACGCAGACACAGAGAGAACATGCAAACTGCACACAGAAAGGTCCTGGTTCCTCCAGGGACTCGAACCCAGAACCCTCCTACTGTGAGGCCATGGTGCTGACCACCACCCGCACATCGGCTTGTATTTAACCTGCTGGCTAGTTAGCTTTTTTGGTTCCATTGTCTTCCACAAATTGTGGAAGAGGGCTCAGGAGGAAAGAGCAGCTGCCCACTGATTGGAGGGTCAGTGGTTCAACTCCATGATCCTTCTGACCACATGTCGAAGAGTCCTTGGGCAAGGCTCTGAACCCCAAGTTGCCACCTGGTTTTATTTGGTGTGTCCACTGGTGCAACCAGTGTGTGAATGGTGAATGAGACACATAGTGTAAAGCGCTTTGAGTGGTCAACTTGGACGACTAAACCCGGGGTAGTTTTGTTATTTTAGTTTTTTCATCTTATCACAGTTGGAATGGATGAGGGTAGCTCACCTATAAACTGCATACGCTCGGAGCACGAGTTCTATAGAAGACCCACGCTCTGCGTGTGGATAGGCTTTGTACCAGCGTGGTATTTTTCACCTGCTTGTGTAAAACATCACTGCGTTACCATGTAGTGTGTTCTAATGCGGCACGCGTGAGCTATAAATACAGATATCAGCGCTGAGCAGCACACACACTCTCCTCGGTACGGCAGAAGCTTGTCCCTTCGTTTTGTCACATCTTCATAGCCAGGCTTCCATTTCCAGCACATTAATATTCATCAATATAGCTTTAATCTCTAGAAAGTAGGTTATTGGCAACAGTGGATGATTCTCCTCTTTTTCTCGCTGCCTCACTCGACCGATTATGTCTATTCCTGCACCTCTGCGAACTTAAAAGGGATGGAAATAATGCAGATGTATGCCCAAGACGGGAAGGAAGGAGGGAGAGATATATGTTGTGTAAGAGATCTGAATTGGGTGACAGAGGGGGGAAAAAAAAAAAAGAGAGAGAGAGAGAGACAGACTGAAAAAGACAGCCGTGACGTCATGGCTTCTTTAAAGTAGGTCAGGCACAAAGTTGTGATGTCACTTACATTTGAGTCATCTCAGTGGGCCAATGGCGTGCAAGGAGACGCCTCCTCCATTTTTTTCCCAGCTGCCCCCCCCCCCACCTCACCCCTTGTTTTCTCACTGCTTACAGATACATACATACATTCCCAATAGCCACAAATGCTGTTTTTCCCCTGAATTTTTTTTTAAAAAGCCCTATTTTGAGGCATTCTAATATTGGTCTATAGCTTTCTGTTTTCTGTTTGTACTGCCCCCACCTCAACATGTGACCGTGGCTCTACGCACATGCAGGCACATTTTAAACTGTGTTCACATTCCAAGAAAGTGCCAAACATGTGCGTCAGGCTGATTGCGCCAAGCAAAAATCATCCGAGGTGCGAAAATGAAAATAAAATCTATTTGGAAAATGTGTTAGACCTCAACGGAGAGAAGCAGACTTTTTTTTGCAGAGCATAAAGAGAGCATAAAAGCATGAGAAGTCCCCAAATTCAGGATCAAAAGGAAGAAATCTAAAAGATTCAGGGGGAGATTTTCTCCTCTTCTGCAACCGTTCATGAAAAATCGGTCTGGGATTTTTCTTTTCTTTTCTTTTTTCCTTTCTTTCTTTCTTTTTTTGCTGTTTACGCCTCTGGATTTATTGGCCAGAGGTGGACGGACGTTTATGGGCCGTTATATAATCAAGACGCAAGGGGACACAGTGACTTCTCCACGTCTGCTCTTCCTTCTCTCCCCTCTGCTTCCTCTCATAAAACTCACCTCTCGCCGGGGCCTCTTCACTCACACAGACAGCGCTAAAGAGGCTGTCTGCACTGCGCACGGGGAGCTATTTCTGATGTTCCTCAGACTTCAGACACCAGACGCATCCATGTGCCCCTCAGCCGTTTGTGATAGTGGATGCTTTTCAGTCTGGGTTTGTGTGTGTGTGGAGAGACCCTGAGCTCCGGGAAACAGGTTTATACGGAGCCGGAGGACGGGATAAAGGGACACGCACAAATCATCTGACAATACTTTGGCTTAGAGTTGCGAAAGACAACTTTACAGTGTCAAAGAGGAACAAAGACATAAAAAGATGTCAAAACATGTAAAGAACGATGT
This sequence comes from Menidia beryllina, assembly GCA_013363375.1. NCBI lineage: Eukaryota > Metazoa > Chordata > Actinopteri > Atheriniformes > Atherinopsidae > Menidia > Menidia beryllina. Next base: position 3,300,088 of record JABUIW010000018.1, on the reverse strand, counting down.
AAGTAGGATGCATGCGAGCTTCACTTTCGAGGTGAAATGTGCAGAAAAACATGACAGGAAGCAATGGCTGTGGCCACCTGTGAGTGTGATTATCTCCCTAAAACACACAGGTGAGTTGGTGTGTTTTATTGCAACCCAAAGTCTCGAGCGTGCGAGCTAAAAGTGCAAATTAGGCATAAAAAAGGAGCTCTCACAAGCCATCTCAGTAAGAAGTTCCACCGTCAGCTGCACCGCCTTTGAACAAGTTCTGTAAAGGAAAGAGATGACGAACAAGAGGGTTTCTTACAGTGTAAGCTTTTTCTGGGTACCTTATCTTTTCCTGTGTGTGTTCCATTTAGACAAAAGCTAATGGACTGAACCTTCTTAATTCTGTTTTTAGGGGCTAATTCATGCCAGACGTTTTCTAAAGCTGCTTAAAAGAAAAATTAAGTGTGCACAGAACAATTGCAAAGCCCATTTCTTTTGTCATTGTATTCAGTCATCCATCCATTTTTTGTTACACTTATTCCTATCAGGAGACACGAAACATACCTTCTCACTCACTTCCTACAAGCCAATCTAGAGTCACCAATTAAAAAAAAAAAATGGATGTCTTGGGGAGGAAGTTAACAGAGTAAGCAAGACAAACTCCACACAGAAAAGGCCCCAGACCAGGATTCATAGGTATTCATGTAGTGCTAATTCATCAAAGTCAGCCAAGAAAAGAAGACCGACTCATTGCGTATTGACTATCTACGTCAGTCTAATCCTCCACCCCGAGCGCACAGAGTGGATGAACAAACTCCCCTTTAACAGGGAGAGACATCCAGGAGAACCAGGAATGGGGGCCATCTGCCTCCAGCGCCCGAGGTGTGAGAGGCAGATGCACAGCAAACACAGAAACGCATGGGAAGCGGTGCATGCGTTTCGGGAAGAGAAAATGGGTTTAATTAGAAGTTAATGAGATCAATAACAGCGTATGACGGCACAGCCTGGAGATTACAGAGAGCAGGGTCAGTCATGATGCTCCGGTCGGCCTCAGAGGTCGACCACAGCACAACTAAAGGCCTGGCCCACGGTCACCCCTTTACCTGTTTCCTTTCAGAAACTCCAGAAAACAAAATTATACCTGTATTCTGAGAGAAAAGATCTCCGTTTGGGGGGAAAAAAGTGAACAATAATGTCTTTAAGATAAAAATAGAGGCAGGACATTAAATAAAAACTAAAAATCCACTCAGGATATATCAGGTTATAACAGTTCATGACTGCTTCCACTCCACTTTTGACCTGTTAAAGCCCTGTTTTTAATTTTTTTTACATCAGATGAGCTCACTTGGAAGAGAAGGACTTCTGCCATCAGTGGAAGACAGATAGCTCGCACAGTGGAAGGAGGTAACAAATTTCGACGGGAGAAGTTTGTGGAGGTGCATTCAGTGTCCCCGTCACATTGTCGGGAGTCCAAAGTGTCCATCAGAGGAGTTGACCCCGACCTTTTAACCCCCCCACCTGCTTCTGTGACGTTTCATCAACAGACTTTGGTTCTCCAAGGTGTCACGTCCACCCAAAAAAAGAATGTGGAGTCTAACATTTCAAACTATTCCAAACAATTCAACAAAGTTAGTCCACTTATTGGAAATGATCATTTAAAAAAAGTCAACACTAAATAGAATCTTATCTGTTTATTTTGTGTAATTGTTGTGAGCTGTGTGATGTAAGCAGAGTTGACTCCGAATTTGGAAAGAAATAAGGATTGTCCGGGGTCATTAGCAGCGAGAGGTTCCCCTTTTCCACTGCCATTGTCTCTTTCCATCTGCATTAACCCGCTGGACTGCAGCCGGCTGGAGGGTGAGGGCTGAGGATAAACGGGGGCACGGAGGGGGGGGGGGCTGTTGTATGTGATTGTATGTGTGTGAGTACAGAGGCCACGGGGTTAACAGCAGTGATTAAAAGCAGCCCAGTTTAGCTGATGAGGTCAGCCTAAGTCTGACTAACCCAACCTGTTGTTCTGTCTGAGACCAACTCGCAGAGAGAGGAGAGGAACAGGCTTTCGAATCAGGGAGTTCAGCCCGGGTCAGTACTTCCGGCTGAAATTTAAGGGATGACAGTTACAAATGAAAATAATTAACCAGCGTTGGGCGAGACCAAGGCGCCATTTGGGCCGCCTTCTGAAAAGAAGCATCCAATGTTTTGCCTCTGGAAAGAAATAGTGCAGGAAGATTGGTGATGATGATGATGACACACACGGGTAGCATTTTATTGAACTGGACGAGATCAGTTCATTCATTCCTGACAAGTGCAAATACAACAGTTTTTTAAGTGAAGATAGTTCTTACAGGAAGTAGCTCAGAAACACATCCATCCACCCATTAACGTTGGATGGAACGGAGCTGGGTCGATCAAATTTACTAACCCTGTATATTACCTTTAGTAGGTAGATCTGCTGTATAGATATTTAGAGCATCGTTATATCCTGACCCCAAACCAGGTGATGTTGTACCCTAAACCTAACCAGGAAGCTACAGGAAATTTCACCACAGAATTGTGTTACAATGATTAAATGAGACAACGGGCAAAATTACATCCATTGAGGTTTAGTTGGATAAGTAAGATGAATGTCCCAAACCTGTTTCCAACAATTTGCCTCTTTTTGACTCTACAAAGAATTGATTTCTTTCCCCAACCAAGTGACGTTATTGGTGTTGATTTAATGATTTTCCTTTACTTTCCCCGGGTTTTGCCCTGCGATGTGTCCTGAGCTCCTGGCTCACATAACTCTTCTCCATCCAACTCCCCCATTTACTTATTATGAATAATAAACGTTGAGTAGCTGTACGTTTCTGCAAGTTTGACAACCGACAGTGACAGCAGAGCGCTCACAGCCAGTTTAACTTGCCACTTGGCATTTGTCGGCTTCATTTCCCCCAAAACGTGCAACAGCTCAAAGGCAAAAACATCAGTTTTGCAGGCCAGTCGGTAAGTATGTGACTTTGAGGAAACAAAAAACGTCCCTTATTGCGATGACCAAAAAGCTTAAATCCCACACTCACATGTTTTCCATTTTTTCAAATCTCCACAGACTTCTGTTCTAGTGGAAATGCAAAGTTTTCTTCTACGGGTGTAGAGTATACACCCTGGAAAGCAGTTGGAAGCCATTCGGTGTGTTAATGCTCTGAACTTGATCCCATCTCCAATTTTTTTTCCCCCTTGGCAGGCTTACAACTAGCTTAATTTCGGGTTGTGCTTGAGTTGGCGGGCAGATGTGGAATGAAGCGGCCTTTCGACATCCAGCGGTGATGTTTCGCAGTAAAACTGTAAAAAACTGCATTCCCACCTGGCTAAGATCCATTTATAATGGAAGCTAGAGCGCCCCCAGATGTAGCCGTGACTGAGGTAATGCTCTGCACCCACAATGAGTATTTTTGAAATCCCAGGAACATGAAACTGCCTTAGAGGTATGAGGGTGTGTTTACTTTATTACACACACCCAGAGCTGGACCTGTCTTGAAATGGAAAATATGATGGATGTTTTTTTTTTTTTTTCCTGTCATGTCCTTGATCCCGTGGCCGATGACCCAGCCCTCCTAATGGCTCCAGTTGCCCACAGTTCAATCACGATAAAGCTACAATCTCATCGCCTTAACAGCACTAAGGTAAATTACACCGGGCTTCATACTTGATTGACAGCGTTGGCAAGCTTAATTCTAATGGAAGGGTGGGCAGAGGTGGCATCCCCACACAGTCAACTGCCAGAACGAGACGGGAACTGATTTTTTTTTTCAAAATTTCAAATCTACTTGCGAAAAAAAATTCAAAGCAAGCTGACCCTGGCACCACGGGGTCCTTCAGAGCTTTGAGTGTCAGGTGTTGTTTGAAATGTTATGTCGCACGCGGTGCCAGCTAAGCTCCCCGTAATGTCACATCCTGCTCAACACGTTGGCTTGTCTTTTTACTCAGCAGCCAACATTTTATCCGAAAAACAAATTAAATCACTTCCTGGCTGATTGTTCTCGATGCGGAGTGTTTTTCACCGTGTGTCAAACTCTTTGTTTTTGCAGAGTATTTGAGGTGCGCGCAGATAAGTTATTCCTCCTGCTAACCTTTTTATTGGCGGTGGTACAAACACACAAAAAAAAAGAAATATCCTCTGTGTAACATAATGGCGTGTTTATAGTAGAAGTGATGTGTTTTTGTTCCATGCTGGCTGAATAGAGATGCCCGTAGGCTACACGTTCCCCTATGTAAAGGTTGTGGCAAAGGGGGAAAGAAAAAGCTTTCCTAAAACATTCAACTTCCCATTACATCAGTTTTAGTATGAGAAAAGGTCATCAATCACAAGTCTAGCTTTGTCCATGTGAACCTGAGCAAGAAAGTCTGAGGTGGTCTCAGGTCAGGCTTCCCTGTCATCAGCAACTTGTTGCAGGGTATCCTTAGTTGTTCCCAATATGAGAAGTCCACAGTTGGCTTTTGGACATCTGAAGGACAGGCTTAAATAGTTGACTATTAAGGGAGACTGATAATATCTTTCCTTTTTTCTTATGGATCTTGAACATAAAGACATGCTAGTTTGTTGACAAAATTTGTTTCACTCACTCATATTAGCAACAGTCCATGACTTCCATGTTTTTAAAAAAAGACTGACGTGATCTCATGACCATGGGTTCGATTCCCGGCCAATGCAGCTCCTCTCTACCCTGTAAGTCGCTTTGGATAAAAGCGTCTGCGAAATGCATGAATATGAATATATGAATATGACCATTACAGAGAGAAGTTATCTAAAGCAAATGTCCCTGACAAGGTTAGGCTGGCCTGGATCTGCAACCCAAAGGATGTGTGCGATGGTTTATGTGTTAAGGAAAACTGCTGCTCCGCTGGGAACAGGTAAACCTCAGCTAATCTGGGGTGTAGAGTTTCCTGTAAATACCGGGTGGGCTCAGGCCACAGCTGTGATGTGGAGGGGTCATGTGGGCATTTCAATTTTGGAATAGAAATCAAATGAATGCATAATTGTATTACATATGGAACTGGGGTGCTGGGATAATGGACAATGGGTATATAGAGCATGAGTGCACCCCTAAGATGTGACAAGTTATTACTTCCAAGGCTACAAACATCCATCCATCCATTTTTGCAACTGCTTATGGGGTCGCGGGGGGACTGGAACCTAACCCAGTAGTTAAAGGGCGAGAGGACGGCCCGCCGGTCAGCAGGGCCAGCTGAATGGGAGCTAACCTTATTTGGAAAAAGTGGGGAATCGCCTCTTCATTGGCTGTTGAATATTCCTATATACCTGTGAGCATAATGATAATAATAATCAAAGACATTGCAGTGGTGATGCCAATGATGGGTTGAACCAATCTGGGATGAGTTAATGACAAGCTATTAACAACTTTCCTCCGAGGGAGCACTTGGACAACAATGTGTCTTGTCACCACTAGACAGACCTATGATCCAAATACAAGATTTGAGTCAAGACTAAACGTCTTATCTTTGCCTGTCAGGCAAGACCAGATAGAATTCTGGGAATATGGGAGGAGACCTCAAGTCATTCTGCCACAGCCCGAAGATTCCCAGAATCACTTGGTTCCCGGGCTAAAAGGAGTCCTAAACTCTTCCTTGGTTCTCATGAACATTGAAAACCACTTGGTGTCACACTGGAGCTGTAGCATCTCAATCTAAACAAAATCCCTTTATATAAACAAGCCAGAACAGATTGGTCTCAAAATAACCACACAGTCTAATCTGTGGAGGGAATTCTGATTTAGCGAATAAATTAATGAATGTGTGACCAGACCTGCTGCTATAAAACAGGGGAAAGAATTCGATTTATGAAAATCACAAATGCAGAGAGGGCGCACCGCTTTAAATCCATCATTACATCGAGAAAAACGCCTCAAAGCGAACAGCTAAACCAGTTTCGGATGCTTACTCACTTGTTGCCACAAGCAGATATCAACTGCTAACGTTAGAGGGTGTGTTACGTCATCTGGAAGCCCTTTAATCCAGCTGGGCCGTGCAGCTGTCGGGCCAAGATAAGCAACGACCACCGATACACAACTGCTCGGCTTTAAGAATCTGCTTCTGAGCAAGTCTGTAGGTGCCATCTCAGCTTTTATGGAAGGAAACTAAGGCAGAACAAACAGAGAGGCTTTTCTCCACTTCAACAGAGACATGAAGGTTGAGCATGTGGCCACTCTGATTTTTTTTTCAGTTTGTTTCCACTGAACCAGCGAAAGTGTTGATTTGGTCTGAATTCACAGTGACACAGTTACTCATTGAAATGCGCTTCAGTGTGTGTTCTGGTGGAACAAATACGTGGCTCACCACAGCTCGACAGAAGCTCGGGCTGGAGGATCATTATGTAAGCTGGTTCACGTTGGGCTGAGAAGAGATTTAAAACCACCATCTACACTATGATTAGGACACACACAGGCTTGTTTTTATTCCAAAGTCAAGCTCAACAGTTCAGAGGTTTCATAATTTAATGTAAAGTCAAAGTAAGTCATTCTGAAGCTGAACCATGAGTGTGTAAACAGTATAGCTGTTAGAAATCATTTAAATACCACAATCACATTATGGAACCAAAGGATCTGCATGAATTCTCAATATTGGAATAATCCTGACGTCTTTTTTTCCCCAATTCTAAATGTAGCTGGGAAACACGTCCGGAAAACAATGCGGTCATCCGAAGGCAATATAATATGACTATGTGTGTCACTTGGGGAAACTATGACCCGACTTACATAAGCACTGAGTGATGCACTAGTTCCCATCAGCACAATCTGAGCTGGGACTGGACATGTCTTGTTTGATATTCACCCATAAGGAGCTAAATGGGGATATTAGATAGATAAGCTTTTGAAATGTTCAAAACTTCATGGTTACATTTATGGTTATATTTTATCAAAATAATTCCATAGAAAAAAATCTTATAAAACGTTAACATCTACAGTATATGTCATATTTTATTTCAAGAATGCTGTTTTCCCTTCTTTTCCTCTCTTTTTTTTTGTTCTCACAAAATTGCCAAGTCCTGCCAACAGCTTTAATGTTTTCAGGTAGACATCTTTAGGAACTTTAAATGAGCAACGACTATTATTCTTGCAGGTGGACCAGAAACTCCCGTTGGCGACACACATGAGGTCTCTGCCCGATTGAGGCTTGGAGTTCTTCTTGTTTGGCCTCTTGAAGCTGAAACCATTTCCCCCGTTTCCCCTCCGTGCACGTTCGACTTCAGGTGTGTTTATTAACCTGGACCCAACCGGGAATGCTGGAGCGCTTGTTCCAATGCTACAATCTCAGCAAGGGTGGACTGTACCAGTGCGGATACTGTGAGGGGGGGAGCCAGGAATAGCAGCAAGCTATTTTTTATCGATGTCATCATAAAAATGAGTCTGGTTCCACACCTTAGCCGTCACTTTGTCTACAAGAAAGTCTTTAAAAATTTGTTGGACGTAAATGTAACTAGGTTTTTAAGATCATTGTTAGTTTAATGGTGGATAACTTTCGGCCAACCCCCACAAACTCCAACGCCCCATCTATGCTTTTGATTGACCGCTATATATTTTTTTCTTCTGGTAGCTGAATTTTCCTCCTGCTGGAGAAAGGAGAGAAAAAAAATCAACACGGGGAAACAGGGAGGAAGAGGGCACAGCGGAAAAGAAAGAAGGTGGGGGAAAAGTGAAATAACAGAAGATTAGCGGGAAAAACAGGAGGGACAGGTTGGAAGCGGAGCTAGAAGAAATTTCTCGAGTGGAGACCGAGCTTTGTTGAATTTTTTTTTTAGAGGTCCCTGAATTTTGAGGAAGATTTTTTGTTGCTATCTGCTGATAAAAAGGTGAGTCTCTCCAGTTGTGTATGTTTCTCCTTACGTACAACCTACGCGGGTGAAAAATGATCTTTTTAAACTATTTTAAGTCATTATGCCCTTCTGGAGACAGTCAGGGAGTAGCCCGTTGGGTCGTGTTAGTCTGCATTGAACAGCCATGCAATTAGAAAATTTGCTGATATGTAAAAAAAAAAAAAAAAAAACAGAAGAAGAAGATGCAAGGTGGATCATCGTAAAGCGATGCCGTAGATAAGCTGCGTTTAAAAAAAAAAAAAAAGGCATTCGCTTTTAATGTTGTGTGTCAAAGTCAAACAGTAAGACAAAAAAAAATAGAAAAATAAAATAAGACAAAGGGGGATAGCGTCATCATTTGAGTGCTGGAGCTTGTTGACCCAGAGAGAGAGTGCGTGTTATTGACGCGCACATGTGGCACAGCCAGCGGCTCTTTGTTGCTCTCCCCCCTCACCGCGTTTCTACCGAACCGTGGCGTGACGCGGAATATAGGCCAGTATCGGCGTTTTGGGGCTTTAGCTGAACTTGGGTCGTATATACGAACGGCTGCTCGGTGGCTTTGCAGCCCCCCCAAAAAAAGCCTCCGCAGTCTCTCCCCATTGTGCTGCTCGGCCGGTAGACCACCCCACGGGGCTGCGGAGCTGAAAGTTTCACGGGTGGGTGATTTTAATTTACAGGATACGGCTTTTATTTCCTTTTTTCTGCGAGTTAGTGAAGGGGCCGTCGGGGGGGGGGGGGGGGGGGGGGGG
>JABUIW010000018.1:3268571-3291123 GCA_013363375.1 Menidia beryllina | reverse complement strand
GGGGGGGGGTCGCTGGTGGGGTGGCTCTCGCCTCTCTCCCTAATGTGGACCAATGTCAAATGGAGGTGTGTCCCCTGTGTGTGTGTGTGTGTGTGTGTTTGTGTGTGTGTGTGTGTGTGTGTGTCCTTACGGGCCTTGGAGTAGTTAGTTAAGAAACACCTGGGAAATTATTCGAATTAACGTTCCGTACGAGCCGTTTTTACGGGATATCTTCCAGACGTAGTGTCCTGGCGCGCGAGGGGGGGGGCGGGGGGGGGTTGCTCCTGTGTCGTGCCAGACCAAGGACACACACACATATACATAAATACACACCACACTCCACTGGCTACACACCGCGTTTCCAGACATGTTTTCGACATGCTAGCTTGCTTGAGTCATACCGCATTTGGAGTCTCTCGAGGACCCCCCCCCCCCCCCCCCTACCCCCCCCCCCCCCATCCCCACCTGTTGTGCAAGCGCTGTGACAGAAATGATAGATTGGGGTGTGAATCCGGCCCCATACAGGGCTGCAGGTCGGTGTTCGCTTTCCTGCCTGGGTGTGGTGGATATCCATTGGCCGCACGCATTTTCTAATAGCCATAACCTTAACATTCACAATCAGTGAGACGGCAAAGTAAGACTCCTTCCTGCTAAAGATTGCTTGAGGTTGGAAATTTCCTCTTTTGGTAAGCTTTGACAGAGTCGTCCCACACTTTCATATCAGATTCAGTGTTGTTTTTCAGTACCTTAAACGCAAAGAGACTGTATTCACTTCAATTATACTGGAGTGAAAAGGGGAATTTTGATGTTTTTTTTATATACTAGTCAATAAACTGGCCTTTAAGGGGAAGTTTGGAAATCAGTATGGCTGATCAGTAAGGCCCACATTCCTCCCCAGTAGCTTACATCAGTTTCAGCCATTTTTTATAAGCCTTGTTAAAATAAATTGTAAGAATAAATGTAATGATAAAAAGTAGTGATGTGTATAAAAAGAGGTCTGCATGCACACTGGATAGATGAAACAATGTTTTTAATCATGTTTGACCTTGGTGCTTACCTGGAATCTTCCCAGATATGATATAATATCCCAAATATGAAAATTGTAAACACAAATATCAGCTGTAGATGCTGGTAAATGTTTTTTTGTTGCTTTTTTTTTGTTTTTCCCTACCCAAAGTTATTTTCTAATTTTAATCAATTACTGCTATTGAATTGCAACTATAGGGAATTGTGCCTTTAGTGCCACCCAGTGGCAATGCTATGCAGCCTAATTTATTAGCTTCAAACCAGTTAATAGATGGATAAGCAATCCTAGATCTGCGAAACTTTACTTTATATCTGAAACTGACAGGAACAAGCTGCGATGGTGAAGAGACGAGGTTAATCCATTTTAATGCTGCTCACTCTCAGTCCCACAGTATGAAGCTGCTATCAGCAACTCTACAGCTACATTCGGTGTCATTATGGTACGGTAGACACATTAAAATGACCTTCAGATGGAGGAAGCTAAAGAGTGCAAAAGGCCATCTTCAGTTGGTAGCTCTTTGCTACTTTTGCTTGGATTTCTGTGTTTGCATTTCCCATATCTCACATAGACCCATAGCCTGAAGTGACACATTTGTGAGATTTAACTCTGCAGGGCTGGGGAAATATCTTTAAGGCCTCTGCCACCAAACAGCGATGTCTGAGGGGGGGCATTTCTGAAATGTTCATCTGGATAAAACAAAGATGTATATATAAAACACTAACTGTTCATGGAGATATTCTTCATGTTTACTGTATGAATACATCGTGTTGCTGTATTTATCATTCAGGCTACCAAGAGTAGGAAGAAAATACACAACTTATATGATTCCATGCTGCACTTTATGCACTCTGAGGTTTTCCTTATATGAAACTGAGCATATTTGGTAACACAGCTAGAATCTATTTGTAATTGTAAATCTGCTGACGTGATTGGGAGCTGAATATGTTAGAGGCTAGAAATACCTCAGTGGAACATTTTATTTATCAAGGTCACGAGAACTAATCATCTGCGCATTTGTATGTCAACATAGTTAGTTTCCACAGATCGTCCAGTTCCAGAACCCGTCATGTGGGACACACAGTAGAAGTGAGGCCTGCTTTGATGGGGATCGCTAAAAGTTCTTTTCAGTCGTTCTCTTATTTCTGTTCAGCCAATTAAATCTTAATATGCTGCCTTCGCGGCACCTTTTTGAGTTGTCGGTGCGACACTCTCACTTTACCAGACCTTCTAACAGTCACACGTCCCCTCGAAGAGAACACAAGTCTGATTATATGCTGACCTGAAGGTGTTAGGTCGGAGTCATTTCGAATTTAATTCACCTTCTAAAGGAAATCCAGATCTTTTGTCCAAATCTTTCTGGATCTGCCTGTTCTATGAGCAGTATCATTCAAATGCGTTAAAATTATGAGGTAACATCACATAATACTGATTCCAAAGTGGGCTCCTTGTTACTCTGTTGTTGACAGTGCTGGTCGCCTATGTGGGTGATAAAGGCGGTGTCATGGGGGTGGGAACTGCTGCTTTATCTCAGTGAAGGTGGTGAAGAAATCCACCTCTTGGGTAACTGTCTCAGCATCAAACTGCAGCTGTTCCACAGAGGTGAAACATACCAACAGAGGCTGGCTGAGCTTGTCATCTGCTCTGTTGTTTCGTTTGTTTTTTTCCTCTAATCGCTGCCCTGCCTTACTATCACTGCCCCTGCTGTTTATTTGGGTATTTAGGACCAGTTTAGTTTGACAGGTTCCTCTTAGTACTCCTGAGTGATGGTTTTGGAAATGTTTACAAGACTTAAAGCCAGTTTCTGGATGAAAGAAATCTGTTCCAGTCAGAGAGTGATGAGGCTGGAATTGTTGCCGTTCTTGGCCTTTGATGGGCTTAAAGAAAACGGAGGCAGACCATATCTTTTTCAAAAGCTGTTGAAATAATTAAGTTGAACTAAAACTAAACATGAGACATTGTCGGTGAGCGGGTTGTTTGGTTAAAATGCTGAAGATTTGGTCTCGGGTACGTTGAAGGTTTGCCGCTTGTTTACTTTTTGTAGAGCAGAAACAAACCAGCTTCACTTCATTGCCAGGTTTCTCCCCATCACCAATGTAACCAGAAAAACGGCGAGCGGCTGGCTTCCTGCTGACCCAGAGCGCGGCGAGGACAGCTCTACTTTCAGTGGGCTGGACTGTTGACGGGTCACAACGGTGATTTGTTAAGTTCTTCTGGAGCCGTGTCGCACATCTGTCCGGCGCCAAAAATAAACCCTTTAGCTGGAACGGTCACCCTATGCCCTGGTGCTGCAACCCCGAGTGTTTGTGCCCGGCCCAGGCCAGTAATCCAATGAGATAAACATGTTGACATTGTTGGAATGTGGCGGACGGGAGCAGCTTGGCACCGCTTCCTCTGATGGAGGTGGCACACATTTGTAAATCCTCTGAGAACCAGACCCCACAGATCACACACTTGACACAACATACCGCACGGCTTGTACTTGTTTTCCTCCTCTTTAGATACAGAGAAGTTAAGAGCTCTGTACTGTTGGACTTGTATGTGTTTATTGACCAGTGTGGGCACATTGGAATTGGAAAACGTTTGGTTGGTTGGTTGGTTGGTTGGTTGGTTGGTAAAAGTGGGCGCTTAATATCACAGTAGCGTTTGCTCCATTTGCAGGAGAGCAAATGTACTTTCCCAGCTATTGATGGAAACCTACCCGAGCATATTCACACTGTCACCTCGCCTGTTTACTCTTCCAATATTAACATTTACTCCCCCGGTGTTTGCCAATCCATCAACATTGACTGAGTGGGAGCGATTTGTACAGTAGAAAATGACTGGCTCATTTCGGACCATGAAGACAGAAGGACACAGGACGTATGAAACCGACACTAGAAAGAGCGATGAGTAGAAAAAACAAGTAAAAAGCCGAATGCATTACCCCCTTAAACCCAGCTAGAGTCATAAACCGAACAAATGTTCTGCCTGCTCCACCACCTTGAGACAAACACTCTGTAATGGCTGAAGCAGTTAAAAGCTAAAACTGGACCCGTGTCATTTCCCAGAATATCTGGAGTCTTGGTCCTGTTGTTGTCTCTACTGCTCCCAAATAGCCTATGTCCTCAGGGATGCCAGTTGCTGCTTGGAAAACGCTGTGAGATAACCGTTGTTGTGATTGAAAAAAATTGCTGTGATACATTTCAGTATATTCAAACTACCAGATTGCCCTCTTTGAGCTTAGGTTTTTCTCTACCTCTCGTATTTAATAAGGACTTGTCTATTGTTTTTCTGCGTGGCTGTGGATATAACAGGCCACTTGAATGGAAAGCAGAAGAGTTGTGTACCTCGAATTAAAAGAAGTTATAGTAAGTGTTGAGTGTAAACATAAAGACAAGCGCAACCCCCCCCCCCCCCCCCCAACCCCCGTGTCGTTTATTTACAAGCTCCTCTTGAGCCCTCCACATCCCATCTGGGGACAGCCACTGTACTATTAATAAGAGTGTCTACTTTAGCACTTGTGGCTGCTGGCACCAACAGACACACAGGCTCTTCTGTCAGCTCACTGTGCTCAAACCCAGCCAACATGAAGGCGCAAAGTGCCAAGCTACAAAAAAGAAGAGGAAGAATTATTTGGACAGCAGTTGAACACGTCTATAACACCCCCTTCCCCACACACCCACACACACACATACTTGGACCCACGTCTGCGGCCTCGTAAGAGGATTTGACTCCGTTTTGTTAATAGCTTGCCACCAGAGGAGGTCGAGAAATTTGTTGGTAAAATCTGGCCTCCCAACCCAGGAAGCGCTGTAAATATTCCTCGTCCTTTCTGGCACATTGGAATAAATTTCCTAGAAAAAAGCCAGACATCCTTACTCCTATGAAATATTAAAAGCACGGTCGGATGGGAAAGCACTCGAGCGCAGAAAAACGTAGCTGTGCACATGCTTAGATACAACTCCTTGCGTGTCTGTTTGGCGTGTACACTCGTGGGCTTGGTAACACGAGCTCAGTTGTATTTTTTTACTGTCTGCACAGAGCAGAGGAGCATATTAGCCGATGACGAGACGGCGTGAAGCATCGCTGGGCACGTAGGTGTTCAACATCGGTCTAGTCTGAACAATTTCTGCCCATGTGAGGAACACTTCTGCGCGTTTCTCCTCCGAGTTTCCCACCGGCTTTGGCCAGTGGTTGTGTCTACACCTTGTGAACCCATGCAGGACTATGGATTTTCTGTATTTTGGTATCTTGCGTAGGAGGAGTGCGTATGCATGCGAATCTCAGCATCTGGGTCGCTGCGTATGGATTTTGTGGCGTGTAGGTGGATGAGATTACAGCAGCCTTCATATGGCAGCATCCAGGCTGATGTGTGCGTCTGTTTGTTTTTGGGTGCAGATCAGTCCTCTGGCTGATGGCTTTAGGCCAGTTAGAGATAGGCCAGGCAACACAATGCCTCGTCTGTTCCCACAGGCCCTCACAACAGCCTATTTATAGCCAAACTCCATTCATATTTCTCAGGTTGGAGTCAAATGTGTAGGTGTACATCTCCTTCTTTCTTCTGTTTACTCCTTTTCCCGCGGGGCAGATTTTACTCCAGAACCTAAAAGCGTCCGGCTCCAGCCTGTCGGTGGCTCTCCATAAAGTGTGTGTGTGTGTGTGTGTGTGTGAGTGCGTTATATAATAGACCCTCAGGCAGGTTCAGAACTGAACGGGGCGAAAACTGAACTAACGCACCCAGTATCCACGTGAGGCGCTTCCATACCGAGGGGCTCGTGCGCTGCGGTGTCACATATCTCCCAGCAACCGCTAGATATTGCTGAAGGTGTAGCTGCCGGGCTCTGATGGGTAGGTATGTGGTCAAAGCAGGGCACAACTCCCTAATACGGGGCGCTGCAGCACATATGTAATTTGTTTTGATTACCTGCCAGCGCCCAAGCATTCAAACTCACAATCCAGTCAATATTAAAACAACAAACTAGGGTGAGAAAGATATCTTCACTGAGCGAAAAGGTTAAAAAATGCAATGAAGCAATGTGAGATACCTTGGTTTCTTTTCTGTGACACTGAAAAGAAGCCTAAGCACTGCTTCAATGGAGGTATATTTCAGGGTTGATGTCTCTCAGCCTTTTCTTTACTTATCTTTTTTCCTGAGATTCTGCACATTTTATGTTTCCAGACCAACAGGGTCCTAAACTGCAAACCAAGCCGAGATTAGTTTAGAATAGATTATCTAGAACAAACAGGGTCTCATGAGCTGCCTTTTTATGAATAAAGATACCCCAGGTATGTTAACCTCGATGTTCCGCTCAGCTTCCAATAAACTTCCAAGAAATCTTAAACGCCAAAATTTGCACCTGTTAAATTACTTGACTTGTCATAGACAGATATGACAACCCGTGTTTAAGCGCACACCATCGCAGCCATAAGGATTTTTACCAGCTGAGAGCTCTCAGAAAAACCCAGTTTGTGTGTGTTTGTGTGCCAAAGAATAATTCACTGAAAGGGAGTATAAGACTGTGTGCCCAAGGACAGAAAAGAACAGAGACTTTTGGCCAGAAAAAGATTGAAGCATGGGGATGATGATCAAGCGGTTAAAAACAATATTACTTTTGTTGTGTTTACACTTTAATATTTAATAAACCAGACTATTCGTAGGAGAGGAAACGTGTAGCTACTGTACAGACTGTATGAGTAGGGAGGAAACAGTTGCATTAATCGGATCAGATTGGGGATTATTTGCTATGAAAATATGCAAAAGCAAGTTGAAGGAAGAAGAATAACTTTAAAAAGCTCTGCTAAGCGACCTGAGACTGGAAGGAATTAGACTTGAGAGCCATTTGTAGAAGACAGACTGCAGCTGAAGGATGTGCTCAGCTGTCTGAGTGACTTTGAGGGAACTTCCAGCGCCACTTCCACCAGATACCCGCTGCTTGAATCAGAGATTAATCACCACACTTAACATTTCAGTTCTAATCAGGATGAGCGAGGCTCAGAACGCCGGCTCTGGCACATTAATGACATTTCCTGTGTCCTGCGTTGGTTCACAGAGAGCCTGCTGTCATCGCAGTAATAAAGAATAAGAATTTTAAAAAGATTTGGACCGTAAGAGTGGCTCCTAATGATACCTAAAGTGAAAGGAAACGTTCACAGAATAAACCATTCTTCCATTTCTCCTCTAAGTGTGGACAGCCAGTCTGTTATTAGCTTCTACTAAACTTTGTTTATCTGCACCGGCACCCACAAAGGTCGCAAGTCCTCTGGCTAAAATTTCCCATCCGAGTCCATAAGGCCATCCGACATTAGCGACCCGCGCCGCGCGCACTCCTACTCAACATCGGCAGTAATGAGGTAACTGCTCTAATTGTGTTTTCACGAAGCAGGAAGCCATTTTCCTCTCATGACAGCTATTACAGGGACAGAGGAGCGCCAAAAAAGGATATTAGGAGCGACCAGTGATGGCTGGGGCCCATCTCGATGCGACTCCTTCCACGTACGTCATGCGACCGACGTGGCGGACGATGCCATCATATCTGTGAGCTCAGTGGACGGAATCTCAAAGCAGAGGAAGGATTGTGACAAAAGGTAGCAATGCAGCGTAGCCACTGAGAGTGTCGTCATCCTCTACCACGTCTGTTCTGTTTAAAAGTGTCTGCAGTTAAACTTTGTCGAAAACGGGGACGGTTTTATCTCTGCAGACTTTATCTCGGCACCAATGTGCCAGTGGCGGCACGCACACCAACTGCTCCCAAACTCTTGAAACAGCTTTACGGAAGGAGTTCTGTTATATAATGCTCATTGTTTCATAGTCAAGTCAATGGCTTTGCTGTCCATGTGGTTATTAATGTGGCTTCAGACCAAGAACAAGAGCAAAACGTTACTCACCAAGAATGAATAGCCCTCGGTGAGCTCGTGAAGAGCTGCCAAGAGGCCCAAGTGTCCACTATGAGTATGATCCAATTTAGTTATTAGCATTAGATTACTGCTCTGTATAAGAAACAAGTATAAGACATGTAGAAGAAATAAAGCAGGATTCTACCATGCATGTGGGTTGCAATGCAGTTAGGTGGTAGATAAACTTAAGTAATTGGGGAACCATCGATTCTTTTTTCAGCCAGTGGTTCCACTATATATGTTCAGCCCTGTTTAAAGTGCAGTTAGTTTGTGTGTGTGGTTGCACAGGATTCTGTGTGTCTGTGATTATGTGTCCGTCTGTAGTCCCATGACCCAAATCAAAACAATCGATTCAGTCGTCTGAATCTCCTGGGTCTTTTTCCGTGTCGTTATTTTTTTATTTGCGCGCTGAACAAAGGCGCGCTGCCCTGAACGGAACAAAATGGCCCTTTTATGCGCTCTCGTCATTATTCAAGGTAATTACCCGATGCAGAGTGCTGAAAGCCCACTGTTGAGCAATAGTTTTAATTTCACATTTCTCCTCTGTGGAGAACCAGGCAGAAAAAGATTAATAGATGCTTTTGTTCTGCAACATTTGTTCTCCTGTTCAGAGCATTAGACTTCTTGGGAGTTCTCACTTTTGTACTGGTCATTTAATACAGTAAAGCATCAGTAATAAATCATCTTTGACATTTTTATTGTTCAATAAGCTTTAAAAGATGGAAAATTATGCACCTAATGCTGTCCCAGATTTGCTTTAGATTACAAAGGAAACAGCAACTTTCCAGGATTTTCTTTCACTTTTTTGGGGGGGTCAAATTGAGGTTAGCAGTGTTCTGTAGATAACAACCATTAGCTTCCAAAGACTGACCCACACACAGTTTGCTAGCCCTGAAGTGTTTTATCCACAATTCACGCTATCCGTGTCACACAGTATTTGTAATTGTAAAGCAACAGTTTTAGTATTAAAACGTTTGTGCTCCCCATGTTAAGTGGAAGCTAGCAAGCTTGTTGAGAGCCTAGCCCTGCTTGCTAGCTTCCAGTCAGACAAATTTACCATACAATGTATGACAATGAAAAATTAAATGACCAATTGGATACATTTGTTATTTTTAAATATTATGCTGATATTGCATGCTCACACAACCCTGTCCTAATGGAAACATTTAAGTTCTTTGTTCAGTCTGTTTTTTTTTTTAAATCAACTTTGGATCAAATAAAGTAAATCATTCTTATTCACTTTAATTTCAACTTAAGTCGTTCAGTAAGAGTTCTTTTAAGAGAAGCAGTGGAAAAAACGGTGTTAGTGCATCTTGTATATTTATAAATGATTATAGATATGAGGTACAGAAGGATTTTTGACTATCTACCCAGCATGAATGCGACATTGTTAAACGTCTTTATGTTCACTCACCAATAGCCACAGACAGAGACTGCAAGTCTAGCTAGGACTGAGGTCATGATGGAGCGAATAATAGATGACATGAAACTGAAAAGGAGAAGTGAGCTGAGGTGCTGAGTGATGAACCACAGAGAACACATGGGGCCAAACTGATCTGCTGAGAGACTGAGCAAAATCTTGGCCAGTGGGGAGATATGGGACGCTTTGGCTCCCCTCTGAGTCTCCATGGTGGCTACTGTTGTGCCTCCTTTCTCTCCAGACGTTTGTCGCTAATTTTTCTCAGCATTTTCCAGCTCTCGCTCTGAACACCAGACTGGTTGCGAGGGAGAGTGCCTCCGTTGACGTAGAAAAAACGAACAGTTGTCAGTCTGCACGGCTGTGACTGAACGCCCTCAAATTGCAAGAGAAAGTGACAGATTAGGTGACAGATTATTTTTTGTTTTTGACTCGATGGAGCAAAGCAAATCAGGACGACTGTGGACATTTTGCACATGCACGTTTCTCACGTATGACTGTTCCCAGTTGGAAAAAAAAAGTAGAGAACATTTGGATCACAGCAGACAGTCTGCTCGCATGGCTACACATCACATTTAAAACTAGCATGGCGGTGAGCAGGTGTGAGAGCGGCGAAATACTGCAGACCAACGGAATCTGCTTCAGGAGAGAGGATGGATTTAGTCCTTGGAGCATCATTTCTTTTTAACACTGAGAGTTAAAAAAAAAAACCAAGGTGTTGAAATCTATTTTGGAGTTTGTAATTGTCAAGTGAAATATTAGATTAGTTTCTGTGGAATTACATCAGACTTTTGCATAAAGCTTTGTTTGTTGTTCGTATGATATTTGTAGCTACGTTTTTCGGTGCCAGGACGGTGCTGATTGAACAAAAAGAACTGCCCCAATGCCCCATTTTACATTAGCTTGAGTACAGAAACGTAACATGAAAGCTACATAACTAGTCTACGAGAGCGGAGTCTGTTTTAATCAGGCTGCTTTACAGCAAATTTTGAGACTAAATCTAAACGGGTCCATCATCTTCATGAACCCCTAGTCGAAAACATTTTCTGTAGAACAGATCACTAAATTTCACCCTGAAGCGTCAAAAATTAGCCTTTCTAAGAATTTTGATCAACTCACATTAGCGTGACATCTTCCCATTTAACATTTATTCATCTAGAACAGCTCACAAGCGGGTTACTCACACATCTGTGAGCACATCAGCGTCAGTAAAAGATTTAATATCTTGCACCAAGACATTTTAAGTTGAGGTCGTCAAAACTCTGCTTCCAGAGCACAATCGCCCACAGTTAATGTGCAACCCTGACTTTATAACGAAGGTTTAATCTCTTTTGTTATTTCATAAGCACTCCCGCCTGAGTAACATGACTTGACTGTATCCTGCTGTCGTGCATGACTTCCCTAAAATGAAAATGGATTTCTTAGTATTGGTCTGAGCAGAAACGGTTGCTTATGTGTAGAGTAAAAAAAAAAAATAAAGAGACAATCTTTGTCAGTGTAATTATGTTATGATAGATTTCTACCAGCGTCGTCTACTGTAAAGTCACGATTCACTTAGTTAGTTTGATTAGCCAAAATGAAGATGCCAGTTCGAAAATAGAACTGTCAGGAAGAATGATATTTTCAAAGACTGTGACTCATCCTGGCAGTCTTCGCAACTCGGTTCCACAAGACCACCAGAAGGAGTGGGAGTTGATTTTATAGCATTGAAAAGAACCTGTTTTCCTTTTTTCAAACACTACCATGACTTATCGGTCGGCTAGAAGTCTGAACCATTGTTTATTTAACCTGGTGTTCATCAAAGAAGAGGTGGGTGGATCTAACATAGATACAGTGGACCTGCAAAGATACAGTAGTTTAAAACAAATGTGATGTTGTCATTTTGCTGTCCGACTTAGATACATATTAAAAATCTCTGACTAAAAGTTTGTACTGAGCTGTGGTAGATTAAAACACATATTTTGTACTCGCTGAAGTGAACTTCACTAGTTGATGCCTCTCATTTCTATTAACGCTCCCATAAATGGATTATTTGTCACCATTTTGTTTTCACTGTAACTTCCCCCGGGTTCCTTTTGAGGTATGATGTCATAGTAGACGGCTTCAAGGTCGTAAGTTTAAATAATACTTCTCCAAATGGCATCAAATGAAAACCGACATACACAGTTGACTAAGAGCAAAAAAATGGCATCTTTTAATAAACTACCTTGACCAAAGTGATGGCTATTTGGCCAGAACTGCTGTGTGATTGGTCAGATTTTTTTAGTGGGCGTGTTCAGTTCTGGGATCTTCCAGGAGCTGTTTTTCAGTGTGAAATCTGTTGTAAAACTGTTGAAAAGCTCCTTCAAACAGACTCCGGTAGACTATTTATGTAGTTTTCATGTACTCAGTGGAAAGGAGTGTCAGGGTAAAAGTTCAGACGGGGCATTGGAGGACTCCTTCCGTTGAAGCAGCACCGAACTGACACCGAAAACCTGCAGTAGTTGTGAATTTCCTGTGGGCTTCAAAGGCCTGGACTTTATAGGAGCCCAGCTGCTGAATTTCTCATGAATTTTGAAACGTCAAAACCAAAACAGACTTTTTCCTTGTTCTTTTGCCGCTTCAAGAACCAGAATACATTTTTCTGTTCTCACTAAGTTACCCGAAGAGGTCAGGAGGACAGAGAGTCGGTCCAAGAGAAACAAAGCAGGACAATGCCAAAGTAAGCTTGGATATACAAACAAAAAGACAACAAACAAATAGGAGGAACTAAAAGAGAAAGTAATGAGGGAAGACAAAGCAAAAAAAGGTACACCTCCCAGCACCCCCTCCACTGAAAAAAATTGAAAAAACAGGAAGTGAGTATAAAAGAGTCTGTTTAAATCAGGAACAAAGACGGCACAAACACAGACAAAGAGAGAAAATCACAGCTATTAGTGCTGTTCGACACACCCAGCCACCAGATGTGACACAAGCACATCACAGAAACATCTGCCTCTTTGAAATGTCACCAACTTCGATAAGATTAAAAAAGAAACACACACACATAGGAATCGAGCTTTCAATCCCCCTTCCTTCGCTCGCCTCAGACCTTTTTGTTACCCTCCGCCCTTTTTGTGTCTTAACGCACATGCGGGAGCGGTTGTGCGCGGCCCCCAAATACCAGAGGTTTAACCTTTTAGTCTTTCAGAGTCAGCCTCGATGTGGGTGACCTTAATGCCCAGTACCCCACTTCAGGCATCTGCGTGTGTGTGTGTGTGTGTGTGTGTGTGCCAGCCACACATCTTTGTTCTGAGCTGCAGACACAGCAGGCAACGAGACCAAATTAAAGAAAGGAGTGTCGTCCGTAGGAAAGTTTGCCCATTTTTCCTCTTCCCTGGAGGCCGGAAGACCGGGGAAAAGGGGAAAGAGACTGGCGGCCACTCTGCAGAACAAGGAGAAGAGGCTAGCGGGAATCGTGAGGGGAGGCAAATAGCAAGTCTGTGGTGTGAGGAAAAAGATGGAGGGAGGGGTACTGAGCTCAGAGAAGGCGATCAGAAAAAGAAAGAGGGGAGAAGGAGGGAATGGAATTCATCCTGCCAAAGCGGGTACCCCTGCAGTCTCACAGCCGGTAAAGGCGAGGTGTCCCTCCATCTTTGGCGTTCTTCAGCAGTTGTGAGGTTTCATAATGTGGAAAATGGCCTCTTAGGATGGCAGGAATACAAAATCAAAAAGATTTGAACCAAGGGGCAAACCCATAGGGATGATGGAAGTACAAAACAGAAAAACCATCCAAGGACCGATCCATCTACACCATCGCAGCCTCACCGAAAACCCCCTCTGTGGAGGACGCCACCTTTCCAGCGTGAGTCCGCTGGAGGTGCTGCTCCGGGGCCCTGGGGGGGGGGGGGCCGCACGGTGACATTGCACTGCGCTGAAGGTTGAAGGCACGGAGTGGGCGTGACAGCGGAGAGGAGAGCAGGATGAGGAGAAAAGGCGGGGGTGGGGGCTGACAGGGAGGACCGATAAAAACCGACTGTGACATGTTGGACCGAGGCAACCCACTGACAGGACGGAGCAAAACAAAAGACCCCTCTGCTCGCGTTACAGGAGCTGGGATTGGCTCAGCCGGAGCAACGGTCGAAGGCGACGTGCATCTGAGACGGGGAACCTGTTCCCTGCAGCAGATGACCTGCACAACTGCCGCCTGACAGCTGAAATACTATGGCGGTGGGGGCCCCCCCTCCCTTCCATTCTGGGTGCCTCCTGTGCCGTCTCGCCGTTGTCACGCGCTCTAAAACACTCCGACTCAGAAGCACAGCGTAAAGAGCGGCAGACGACGGAGAGGGCGAGGCCCATTTAAATGTTGAGCTGTCGGAAAACTGAAGGAGACTCGTCCCAGTGCTGGTCAGTGTACAGTGTAGTCATGTGACTTTTGAAAGTGTAGGAACACTGAGTTTTCAGTAACCAGTTACCTGTCTTTTCTTGCATAAAGCAGTTTTGTTGAACACAGACACACAAAAAGAACTGCAACATGGATGTGTTTTTGCTTCTTTTCTTTGCTCTTTCTAGCCGAGTTCAACTCGTTTGTTGAGGAAAGAATGGACACGATGCAACAAGGGGGACGCGTTCTGTACTCAACTGATCAACTATACGAATTATTTTATCAACTGACATTGATTTTTGCTCCTCCAAGCTGCACAAACAAAGAACTATTTACTCGCAACCATCATGGTTGAATTAAAAGGCAACGCGAGTGGAGAGCACAACTCGCACACAAGGCAATGTAAAGTGTACTTCAGATAAAGGAGCGCACACAAGGAAGAAAAAACATTCCGTTTTTATATGCATCCTTGAAGATGCATATAAAAAATACCTTTTGAACTAAATAGAACTATCAGCCTGGAGTTAAACTTTGAGAATGGAGTCTAGCTTCTTCTTTTAAGAGAATAAAACTCCTCTCCTTTGGCCCTGGCTCTGGACACCAGCAGGAGACCTCTACACCAGATTCATACACAAAAATGTCAGATGTACTTCGGCACTGGACCACAAGGAGACTTATACACGAGCAGAGCTGTTTCAAAGTCTCTCTGTACATATATATAAGTCTGAGCGACAGGGCACAGTGCACAGACCCAAGCGCTGGACCAATATGGTCCCATTTCCTGTTTCCAGGCAGAACTAGAGCATCCAAAGAAGCTGCTTTTGACTCCAAATGAAGCATCCAGACAATTGGCATCCAACTCCATGGTTGATTGCCGGTGATAGTGTCTTTAAGCTAATTGTTTTGCCAGCCAACATAACAGCTAAGAGTCTTCTTGTGTAAAAACACATGAAGAAATGGAGAAGAGAAGAGAATTTACTAGAGCTAAGTCATCTCGTGTTAGAAAGGTGTGCTACCAAGCAAGGTTAATGGCTAAAAAATGTTTTTGGTTGCGCTTACACTTGTTAGTTATCAGTTAATCATTTGTTTTTGATCAACAGCTCCTAGCTGTGTCACAGTTCCCAAGGAAGACGAAAATAGGAGCAGACATCCCACCTTAACTGAGTGCCGTGTTGTGAACAGAAGTCTGAGTGAGACTGTCTTTGTCCTCCTGTCACACCCTGCTGGTCACATTGTTTTATCTCCTCTCATTTTAATTGGCATCTCTGCAGCCTTGCTCTTCTGCTTGGCTGCTGTCTTTACAAAAGGGGACCGTCTAGAGGGCGAAGGCACATCCCGTTGGCACGAGTAGTTGAATTGGGGGTCTTCTGATAAGTGAATTCACCTTAGGACTTAAGGAGGCATAAGAATTCCGACCAAGACCCCGAGAAAAGGCGGCAAATATCTTATTAGACTTGACGTCTGACTGTGTGGGTTTGGACAAAGTGATTGTTTCCCTTGAGGAGGATTCCCATTTAGGATCCTTTTTCTTTAAGCTGGTGAAAATGGTGCAACAAAGAGGCAGAGCTTTTCATAGAATGAATCGGTCCATATATAGGTCATCCATATAGCATTGCTCATAGCAACCCGCATGCGTGATCAGCCTGTATCTGGAACAGGCTATAGTATTGGTGACTCACTTCGTCTGCGGGATTTTCACCTTCCATGAGAAAATGAGCTTGTTTTTTTGGTTGTTTTTTTTTTCCACTTGAACCTAAACACAGGTGATCACGCGCTGCATGGCAGACAGATGCAATTTTGCTTTCAGGGTAACCCCTGGAGGAGACCAGTCAGAGCTCTCACCGTTCCAAAACAAAAAGGAAGGGATTCTGCTGCCGGGTGGCGTTTATCTTCAACTGTGGCGGAAATTGTGTCAGTATAGACACCAATTTAGCATTCGCGAATGTGTTTAACCATCTAAATGCAAAGAAGGCAAACAGTAGCAGCTCTTCCCGTTTGCGTGTGTGTGTGTGTGTGTTGGGGTCTTTGGTGACTAATCATTTCCTCCCCCCATCCTCCCGGGGCTAGTTGCTCATTTTCTGATGCAAAAGCATACGTGCACAAGCTCACATACACACACTAACTTGCCTCCTTCCGCTCCTCTGATGCAATGCCAATCCTGCAGATAGAGAACTATCATCAGTTTATATGATTCATGGCTCAGTACACACACACACAGACACGTATAGGCAAATAAGCTATTTCTAAAGGTCCCATATTTCAGATTAAATACCAGAATGAGCGTAATATTATCAGCTGTCCTCAGTTTTTCTGATTACTTTTCCCTCAGCAAAGTCTGAAAGGGGAACTAAGGGAGAAAAAGAGATTGTTCTATGTTCTGTTCTATGGATGAAAGTAACTCCTGAAATCATCATTAGGCGGAGGTCGGTTACACCCTGTCCAACACAGTATAGTTAAAAAAAAAAAAAAAAGGAAAGTCTGACTTCCCATTTTTCTCCAGCTCTTTTTTAACTTAAAGTCTCTAGAAAAAGAGTCACAGACAGATATAATTGGAATAAATGTGTCGTTACAGGCCTCATATCCTTACATTTCTTAACACAAAACCATAGCCAGCTGTGCTAGCATGAACAAAAATTAAATTCTGCTAAACTAACTCTTTTGATTGGTCCCTTTTGCCTCTCCTCGGGTAACCATGGTATCTCTCAGCCACGCGGCTTCTCTCTGCTTTTTGCGCTCCGAACAATCCACCGCGTCCATGCCTTCACACGTCCTCCTTTTTCTCGATTAGCCCTTTGTTTTCTGCCCCAAAACCGTATTCTGCTCATCTCTACCGGCGCTAAGAACTCATTAACTCTCAGAAGGTCCCAAAGCTCAGACAAAGTCCCCCGAAGATAACAGCTGCATGCTGTATTTAATCACACCATGCGTGTGTGTGTGTGTGTGTGTGTGTGTGTGTGAGCGGGCCGACCTCAGCTTGTGTGTGTTCCCTGTGGAACATTCACGCTGGGCTGGCAGTTATCACTCACACACGCTTAAATTCGTATTTATCATATTCTTGACGGCGCTGCTTTCGTAACGTGTGATGCTTTGACCATGCCGCAGTTGTTAGAAACAGGTACTGACATCCAGGTGTGCTCATCCTGTCTTTTACCTTACAGGAGGCGTCACCATGACAACAGAAATGCAGGAGATCGCCATCACAGAGGAGAAGCCTCTGCTCACGGGTCAGGCGGATCCTGCCAAGGTCAGAGAGGGTCTCCGTGCCCCCCCCATCACGCACACACTCTCATTCCCTCACAGAGTAACTCGCATACAACCACGCATAGGATAGAACTGGTGTGTGTGTGTTTGTGTGCTTGTGTGTGTGTGTGTTGCACCACTGAGTCTGAGCAAACCCCACATGTGACAACATGTGTTCATAGCACATATGCGCAAACTGTGGAGCCTGAATGGGAGCCTGTGTTGGTGGTGTTTGTGTGTGTGTATCTGTGTGTGTGTGTATGTGTGTGTGTGTGTGTGTGTGTGTGTGTGTGTGTGTGTGTGTGTGTTTGATCATGCATGTGTTTGCACACAGCTGCAGCGCTGGCTCGTGTGCGCCGGTCTGACGTCAAAGCCCTGAAGGAGTGCGGGCACATCATCCAGCTCTGCGCTGGTGTTGCTGTGCAGATGTGGCGCGGCAGAGCAGAGCTGCTCGTGTCACTCTGCTGACGCCTGCTGGACACAAGGGGAATTACAGCATTCCAAAAAAATAGGCTTATAATGAAAAAAATCACCAGTATTTATGTATAAATGAAAGGAAGAAAATAATAGCTATATAAATATACGCACCTTCAGTCTCTTCCATCTGAAATTCTCCAGACAGGACTCCCCATTTTCTCTTCACACACTCAAAGCTAATTCAGCTCCATTTTACTGCCAATTTTCACCGGTACTTCACAAGCTGGGTTGAGTAGAAGCAGCCTGTGGATAACCCCGCTGTCAGAGCTTCTCTGATGAGGATCTCTGCTGCTCTGTAGCAGTGTGATGTCATCCATCCCAGCACTGTGGGTGTCTCTCAGACAGCAAGGCTTCACATAACACAAGAGGTCTAAGATGTTTTTTTTGTTTTTTTATAGCAGCGAATGCTCTCATTTCTGTTCTCTTTTCCTTTTTTTAACAAAAGCAGAAACTTCTCCTTTGTGTTGGTTTACCTTATGATCGCTTCTTTTGCCCCCCCCAGGATGCTGCTGAGCTGGCTGCAAGGATACTCCTCGACCAAGGACAGGTGAGGCCGCAATGTGTGCCCTGTTAAAAGAGATCTGACCAACGCCGAAAAATCTATAGTCTATAAAATGCCGTTTCTGCTGGGCTGTGACCACCAGACTAGGAAAAGCTTGATTTCTGGAATAACAGGGCAGCAAAAACTGACAAAGAGAGGAATTAGTCGTCCTCTTTTTTTCCCTGCGGCTGAGGAAACGGAGGATGAAACATAATCAGAAAGTGGGGTCAAAGGGCTGAGATTTAGCATAAAATTTAGATTTTAGATTTACCTGCTCTGCTTAAGGACGGGGAATCTAATTTGAGACTTTAATGAGCGTAGTCATTCAAACCCTTGAGTTGGGAGCACCGGCTATGACTTAAGGATAGAAAAAGTAACATTTTTGTGTGGAAATGCCCTTTAAGAGGTGAAACTGTGATTGAAACCGCCTGCAGGAGCACAGCGTGGAGACCCCGCACGGCGTGCTGCACGTGACGCTCCACGGCACGCGGACCACCCGCAGGCCCGCCATCCTCACCTTCCACGACGTGGGGCTGGACAGTGAGTATCCCCCCCAATCTCCCCCTCGGCCTCGCTCTTTTCCAGAAGTTATCACCCACCTCTTCAATGCACTGAGCCTTCTCCCGTTTTTTGTTTTTTTGTGTAGGCAAGAGCTGCTTCTCCCCTCTGTTCAAGTTCGAGGAGATGCAGGAGATAGTCAAGAACTTCACCCTGATTCACATTGACGCCCCGGGCCAAGAGGATGGGGCCGCTGCCTACCCGGCGGGGTACGGCCTCCCTCTGCCTTTTTATTCTGAATGTCGAATTTCCAGAAATGGAAACAACGATCTCCTGTGCAGGATTAAGATTAAGCCTTCCTTTTGTTGTTGTTTTTTTTTAATAGATAAAAAAGCCTTCCCACCACCCCCGCCTCCTCCTCATTTCTCTAATGCCCTCATGTCAGAGATTTATACAAAATCCCTCTCCTTGTACTTCCTCCATCTCTTCTCCTCCTTCTGTGGTTATTTTAGTGGCTCAGAAAGATTTTGTAACATGTATGGCAGCAGAATCTGAGCTTTAACTTTGTTTTTGGCTTAAATCCCAACAAACAGAGCTGTTAGTCTGTTTGACTGACCTAAAACAGGTTTTAAAGGATATCAGGTCAGACAGATGACAGTGTTCTTTCCCCCCCCAGCTACCAGTACCCCTCCATGGAGACCATCGCAGAGATGATCCCGGCCGTGCTGCAGTTTTTCAAGTGAGTCTGTCCCGTTTGGTCCAGCTCAGACAGACTTCTGCCACCGTGCTCACATCAGCAGGCATGTGTTAAACTGGTCCTCTCCCTCCCTCCTTACAGCTTCCGCACTGTGATCGGAGTGGGCGTGGGAGCAGGAGCCTACATCCTCTCCAAGTTCACGGTGAGCAAATCCAATTTCTAATATCAGATATGCTGATCAGATATCAGCATGGATAATCGATCCTCTAAGAAAGCCTCTAAGAAACCACATTTTCAGACCAATCTGGGGTGATCCTCAGCCCGCTTTCCATGTCCCTACACATGCTGGAAAGCTGAAGTTGACACAATAAACACAACAATTCGCAGTATTCCAAGAACAGATACGACTCCAACAGAAGTGGTCCTGCTACCTCAGCAAGAAATGACTTAGTCCACAACAAGTCCATAAACTACCATAAAGACCCACAATCCACTGCTGCTCACTGGTGTCATTTTTTCTAATAAGACACTGAACTATGGACTCATCTGAACATGTGACCAGTTCATGAACAGGCTTTAATCTTCCCAGAATCTGTGTTTGTGTGTCTCTGTGTGTGTAAATGATTTTCTTTCATTGTGGTTGAATGAAGTTTTTTTTATGTTTTTTTTTTTTGCTGAGAATCCTGAACTTTTTTTGTTTTTTTTTCTCAACACCCCCCTGCCTGCACTCAGCTTGCAAACCCAGAATCGGTGGAGGGTCTGGTTCTGGTCAACATCGACACGAACGCTCGAGGCTGGATGGACTGGGCCGCTCAGAAGGTACGGCCACACCTCCCTTCTGACCGCTTACGCAAAGCAGTTTGGTCCTCAGGGGAGGTTTTTTATCAGTGAGATGAGATGTGGGGAAGCGTGGCGTGTGCTCCACAGCACCGCTGCTTCTGCCTCTTACCGAAGGGCCGTGTCCTCTCCCCCTGCAGCTCAGCTCGGTGACGTCCTCCCTCACGGAGCAGATCCTGTGTCACCTTTTCAGTCAGGTACGGGTCAGGGCGGGCAGCCGGAGGCACGAACCTGAACGGCTCCTGCTCTAGACCCGCTGTAAGAAAGTTTGAAACCCCTCTCTCAGGAGGAGCTGTCGTCAAACACAGACGTGGTGCAGTTCCACAGAGACCGCATCTCTAAAGCCTCCAACCTCATCAACATGGAGCTCTTCTGGAAGACCTACAACAGGTCAGACCGTCATTGGTCGGATGGGATCAGGCCTTATTATTTTAATTTTTTCATGTCAATAAACCAACGCCGTCTTTTTGCCCCCACAGCCGCAGAGACCTGACCCTCGACCGCAACTGCACCTTCAAGTAGGCGTCTTTTCCTTTTCTATACACATAAACATCCAGAAATGCCACTCAGTGGAATAGTGACACGTTTCATCCCCAGGTGTCCAGTCATGCTGGTGGTGGGGGATCAGGCTCCATACGAGGAGGCCGCTGTAAGTCCTGCCTGTGGTGTAAAGGTGGGGGGAGGTTCTTCGAGTGGGAAGGTTCATGTTGTTTTCTATGTGCCACCACCAGGTGGAGTGCAACAGCAAACTGGACCCAACAACAACCTCCTTCCTCAAGGTGAACCTCATTCCTTCTTTTTTTTTTCCTCTTTCTCTCTCCTACTTTTATTGTCTGTCATGTTGCTTTAACTCTTCTGTTTGGTCGCAGATGGCTGACGCCGGTGGTCTCCCTCAGCTCACTCAGGTAGAAACGAAATTTGTGTTATCAACAGAAAGACACAGAGGAAAAGGGTGAAACGTATCTTTTTAACTTGCTTTCTTTCTAAGGAGTTCTTGTGACTTTGGTTTCAAGTCTAGTCTGGCTAAAGTAAAAGTGTTACAATAGTAACAGACTTCCACATACAGCTGCCAATGGCTTCTTTACGTTTTTATTCAAAATGGAATGTGAAAGCAGATTTCTGTTGTTGCTTGTTCGCAGCCGGCCAAACTGACCGAGGCTTTCAAGTATTTCATCCAGGGGATGGGCTACAGTAAGTTGGCTTTTAAAAAAGGGGATTCAAAGGTCGCTTTCCACTAATAACCACAAGGGTTTTTTTTATATATATATTTATTGTACAAGTCATTTTTATTTATACAGTTATACAGTCATGTCATCTTTTACTAACCCTTGGCCGTGTTTCTGTTTCCCCACAGTGGCGTCCTCGTGCATGACCCGCCTCTCCCGCTCTCGCACCACCTCCCTGTCCTCCTCCTACTCCATGGATGGCTCCCGCTCCCGCTCCCGCACCCTGTCCCAGGGCTCGCAAGGCGGCCAGATGCCGCCCAGCCCCTCCCAGACGATGGAGGTGTCCTGCTGAAGAGAGAAGAGAGATACAGAGAGTGAGAGCGGGAAAGAGAGGAGAGCCACGGCGAGCGGGAGGCGAAGGTGAAGGTGCCGGAGCAAAGACAAACGGCTTTCTTATGTGTCATTACACGACTCCCACCATTCCCCACCACAGCAGAGCAGGAGTAGAGGCAGAGCGAGGGATGGAGGAGAGGAAATGGAGATTTTATCTTCCCTCCAGTTCCAAGTCTTTACTTTTCTTCTCCTCCCGTCTTTAAAAAACTAGCTGGTCCGTCCCACAGAGAAGCACCAAAAGATTACGTAGATAAAGAGCAGCGGCCGCTCCTCCCTCCCTCCCTCTGCCGGAGCCTCTGTCAGCCCTTTAATTTAGACCCGGTGTGGCTCATAGCGCCGCACAGCTCGCATCCATCGATAGTAATAACTCTGAAAACAGTGATGATGATGATGTAATAGAAAAAAAACTGCAACACTTTTCTCTTTATTACATGATGACTTTAATATGACATAGATAAAAAAAAACATACTATAGCAGAGATACTTACAACATTGTGTGTCTACCACTTTTTAAGCTAGTTTTTGTTGTGTTTTTAAATTTTTACTTTCTCTCTTTATCTGACTGAGCTTTGTCTTGTCAGCTTCTGATTGGCCGACCGGTCATGTGACGACAGCCAATGAGAGCGATTAGACTGAATACTACTTCCTTGGTGTTGCCAGGTTGTTTATGTCTTCCATTTACCCCTTATTTTAATTTTTTTTTTTATTAGTCTTATTAGATTTAAGGAATTTGGCAGGAAGCTCTGTTGTTTTTCTGGATTCTTTATTTTCCCCTCTCTATGAACTGTTTGGAAGTTGCATGCCTGGTATCATGAATATTGACTGGACAATGCTTTTCTTTTGTAATCTGCTAACAAGTTGTGTGAGTCTCTGTGTGTGTGTGTGTGTGTGTGTGTGTGTGTGTGTGTGTGTGTGTGTGTGTGTGTGTGTGTGTGTGTGTGTGTGTGTGTGTGTGTGTGTGTGTGTGTGTGTGTGTGTGTGTGTGTGTGTGTGTGTGTGTGTGTGTGTGTGTGTGTGTGTGTGTGTGTGTGTGTGTGTGTGTGTGTGTGTGTGTGTGTGTGTGTG
>JABUIW010000018.1:3235600-3259128 GCA_013363375.1 Menidia beryllina | reverse complement strand
TAGGTAGGTAGGTAGGTAGGTAGGTAGGTAGGTAGGTAGGTAGGTAGGTAGGTAGGTAATGAATGTATATCCGGATATTTACTTCATTAAATGAGGAGCTCTTTAAAACTCGTTTAATAAAAGCCTTTTCTCCTCTCTGAGGAGCTTCTTCCACCTGCTGGACAGTTTTAATACTACAGCTATGTTGCTTCTGGAGGGCTATGTGTCCCATATTGCTATTTTGAGATTGTTCTGATTTGATTTGGACATTTTGAAGGACATATATTTGGAATTAAAGAAGGATTTCTTATTCCTTTTTTAAAATGATTTTATTTTATTTATTTATTTACAATAACACGTTAAAATGCGGTAGATATTGCGGGGAAATTAATAATATAGCTTGGTGCCCTCGTGGGGCATTTGTTACACCTCCAGGCGTTTGGTGGCTGCTAATCACCGGAACAACACGCAGAATCCCCTCAGCTTTGAGGGGTGTCACACCTGGACCACTCCGCCCGGTTCGGCTGGGAGGCGACAACCGGTCTGCCCGCATTGATGGGCGGACAGGTGACAGCGGCAAGCTCGCGTAGCCAGAGAAACAAGCAGAAATGGCCGTGTTTCCCCCTTCAAAATAATGGTAATACGTTTCTCAATTATGGCTTTGACCAATTAACTGCAGCCAGTTTTATGAATAGTCGTTTTACCGTAATGTGTCTCACGTTACACAATGTGAGCGTTACTCTTTAGCGAGTCGTGCTCATTATAAGCGAGAAAACAAGCTATGCTAGTACAAGCGTTAAAACGAAATTATTGTAAAGTAGGTAACCTATTCGCCTTTTGTGAGAGGACTTATCATAGGGGCATTTGTATCAACTCCCTGCACATCCAAGGATAGAAAAAACTCACTTGCATTTTCCTAACACTATCTTTGTTGTTTTGACGTGACCACACCACCACGTAAAATGTCTGCCATTACCCTTGCTGGTGGGAGAGCTGCGTATTTGTTAGAAAGTCGAGTTTTCTCTCTGTATGTTGCCTCGTATAGAACTGTCATGATAATATTATACGGAGCAAAAAAACACAGAAAAGCATTTTTATTTTGAAAAAGCCGATACCGGAAATTGGGGGACAACTTCCCCTGGGACACCTTGACTCAGGTGCGTGAGCAGAGATACAATTAGAAACGAGTTTTTGAAATGCGGAGGACGCTCTGTTTAGTTTAAATGGGAGAAGACTCGTGGAAAAAAGCTGCTATCTGAGTAAAAACAAAATAAAATTTACCGAACCAACTGTGAGCTGCACGTCATGAGAGGAGAAACTTCTGGTGTAAGTATTCGTGCCGTTTATTTCAAGAAAAAAACGAAGAAATATTGAATTGTGTGTTTTGAGCTGATTTTGTTTGGAGTCATGACTAATGTTTCAGAGTGTCTGAAATTTCTTGTCCAATACCATGTATTTATTAGGAAAATGTCGTTGAAGAGGACAAATACGAGGGGAATAAAGCTCTTCCAGAACCCTCCACGGGCCAAAGCCGACCTGTAAGTGCTTTTAAATGGGGGCTGTGCTAATAAAAGATGCGTCCGGTTTCAAAGCAAATGCCTGCAAAAAAATTAGACAATTTGACCTTATTCTATTACTTTAAAATAAATGAAAATGCAAGGCTGTGAGACAACTTTTTTGTATTTAAATCACAGTAAATACCTGCTGTAAACGCAGCAGGTATTATGAGCTGTAGCATTAAAAAGGTGTGAAAGCAAACTGTATTGATCTCTCTCTACATATAGGTGTGCATATATATATAGATGGAAAGCTCAACTTTTGGTTGTCACCTTCTTAAATGAGAGCTATTTTGATTTAAGTTTAACTTGTAATTCAAGCATGGCGTCTTGTGAAATGAAGAAAAAAGAATTTGCATGAAACTTGGGCATTTATTAATGATTTTCTTTCCTGTCTCTACAGAGAATAGCTACATTGCAAAGTATGCTGAAAAAAGTCTCCCAGAGCCCTCTCCATAACCACTACAGTGTAAGTGGACACAAAAATATCAACAACATGAAAATGGTTTTTAAATCTTTTAAACCTCCTAGTTGGCTCATAACTTCAACTAACAAAAAATAACTGATTTAAGTAGATACACTTTGAAATAGGCTTGTAATGGCTGTTGAATAATTTTCCGTGATCTGCAGCTCATCGGGGAACACACAGTCCAGCTTCATCCACAGAGTGATAACTTGTAAATGTAGCTGATAAGAGTCCTACTGTTTTTTTTTTGTTGTTGTTTTTTTTTTTTTTTATATCTGTCCTGCACACAGTCTAGACACCAAGTCTTGTGATATTTGGTGCCTTTAAGACATGGGGGGAAAAGATAAATAAATAAATAACACAGTAAATAACAAAGGTAACTTAAATCCTGCACAATGTTCCAGTCATTTTCATAATCGACTCCTAATAGTGTAAGGAGTTCCTTCAGAGTAGTCGACCTGCTCCACAGAGCCACTTAACGTTTTATCATTTTTAGTCCATAATGTGTCGACTTTGTAAAGTGGGGCTTCAATAAATTGCAAACTTCCTTTTAGGGAGTTGTCACTGTTCATAAACACCTGAAATGTACAGCTCAGGAGCTTGAAAAACAAACAACCCCCCCCCAAAAAAGAAAAAACATTTCCCCATCTCAGAGTCAAACTAAAAGCAATTTCTTCTCCGTCTCTGTTCTTCTCAGGCTCTCATCTCCTCGTCTTCCGACTCCAGTGGATCATTTTTGAACAAGTCCCCGGACGATAAGGTCAGACAAACAGCTTTCAGTCCATCTGTGGTTTTGTTTGCGTTTTCTACCGAGCGATGCCCGGTGTCCCACACAGGTTCAGCCAACTTAAGAAAAACAACAAAAAGCAACCCGTGTGCCTCCCCACACTACACCCATGTTGTTCTGATCTTTGGCCTTTGCTCCTTAGGATGCGGCGGGGCCAGCTGCTGCAGATGTGGGGGACGCCCATCAGCTGAACCCCCCACAGGTGAGAATGAGCGGCAGAAAACTAAACCCAGGACTGGAGCGCACTCCCTATCCCGTTTCTGCTGTCGTGTGTAGGCTGAGACTCTTGATCCCAATGTGTGACACAGCATCCACACCTTTTTTTTTGCTTTGTTATCTGCTTAAAAACAATAACTTGCTGACACGGGAACAAAACAATGTGTGGGCGTGTCTGTGTGGGCTGACAGTTCAACTTGATTTTTCAGTCAAGTCAGTTCATTCTTACTGGGATAAAGTTTAAAGCAGCGTGTGAGTTTCAAGTTCTTGGTCATTAGTGAGTTTATGTTTTGAACTTGCCGACGTCCACATGCAGCGAAGTGTCAGCCATGAGGGGAATCGGGTCTCTTATGGTACTCTCTTAAGTACAGCTATTTTTTTGACCCACAAAAAACTCTTACAAATGGAATTTTTCTGAATCTCTGCATTTGACTGATATTCAGTTATTTAACACGAGACGTTTATGCCGAGTCACTGTTAGATCTGAATGGAGAGCAGCAGCATTGTACTGTAAGCCGTCGGGTATGTGTCACTTGAGACTGTTTGGAGGAAGTTCATCAACCGTTTCACTGACACCTTGTCCTCCTTTATCTTTTCTGTCTTTGTCAGAATGAAGCTTCTGTGGGGCTGTCGAGAACAAATCCCTTTTATGCCTATTACTCGGTAGGTGCTTTGTCTTTGTTCTCTCTTTAGGTGGTAGGTTTGCTTTGACTGTGTGGGTTTAACACTCTTGTGTTCTGGCTCCAGGACTCGCACAGTAAAGACGGCGTGATGGAGGACGCCGAGGAGAAAGCTTCAGCCGAGGCCTCCCTTAAATCCCTCTTTGCTCCTCCACCTGAATTTCAGAGCTCTCCTCTGGATCTCGAAACTAACTCTAAGACTTCGGACTACGGAGCTTCATTTTGGGAACCCGAAAACAAGGCAGATCTCTTCCAAGCGTCAGTGAAGGCCCCGAGCCCCACGGCCAATGGTGACCTATTTGACACAACCTCCAAAACGGCAGACTACTTCAGCACAAACCAGATTCGATCACAGGACCTCTGGCAGCCGAAAAACTCCAAAGTGGAAGCAGAGGATCTTTTCCACGCTACTGACGGGGTAGATTCGGCCCCCAGTGTATGGGCCAATGGGGGGAGCCTGTTTGACAAACCTCCCAATAATTTTATTGATCCCTTCAAATCTCCTTTGGACAAGGACGATCTGTTTCAGTCTCCACAAACGGTGGCGACAAACCCCTTTTACGCCCCCACCAGAGAAGCAGATTGTTACCTAAACGGTGCAGTTAAAGGGGACGAACTCTTCAGTCCCATGGGAAGCAAAGGAGACGCCCCAGAAGAGGCGCCCACTGCAGATGATGACCTGTTTGGCATGTCGTCCAAGGAAAATCTGGATCCATTTTCCAACTCCTCCACAAACACAGTCAATATGATCCAAAGCCCACTTTCAAGGGATTTATTCCAAAATGTCTCCACCTTGGAGGATCCATTTAGCCCAACTCCTACAAAGCCGCACGGCCTCCTCCAGAATGGAACAGCAGACATCTTCCGGCGGCGGCCTTCAGACGCTAACCATAGAGGGGAGCAGTTGGGGGTATCTCCATCCAAGGCCTTATTCTCTACACCTTCAAGCTACAGTCCATCTGAGACGAAGTCCGACTTTCCAGTGTCGGCAGATGCACTCAGGCAATCCAAACCTCCTCCTCCTCCGGTCCCCCCAAAGCCGTCCCCCCGGCCCCGAGAGGTGGTCCTGACGACTCCTCAGGGAAGCAAACGCAGCATTCTTCAGCCCAC
Source organism: Menidia beryllina (assembly GCA_013363375.1). Classification (NCBI taxonomy): domain Eukaryota; kingdom Metazoa; phylum Chordata; class Actinopteri; order Atheriniformes; family Atherinopsidae; genus Menidia; species Menidia beryllina. Next base: position 3,254,334 of record JABUIW010000018.1, on the reverse strand, counting down.
TCCGTTCATTCAGGCCAGCAGCCCGCCTGCGTCCCCCAGCCAGCCTCAAGCCGACGCCGACCCCAACCCCGTATGTAGCCAGCCGCCCAGCATTATGGAGCGCTGCGAACAGGGCACTGTAAACAGATTTAACGTGCTCAATCTTGCAGGTACCGATTTTCAGGCGTCCGCCGCGACCACTTCCTCGAACTAGACCCCCGAGGCCGGTAAAGCCCCCCCAGCCGGCGGCCTCTGTCAGCCAGCAGGTCTGTATCCACTCGCTTCATATTGTTCTGTTGTTGTTTTTTTTTCTCCCCACTTTGCCTCTCAAGTTGTCTTTCTTTCTGCCTTCTTAACTTGAAATAGGCTGATACACAACCAAACATACCGAAAACCTCACCGAAGCTATCATTTAGAGGACTCCCAAAGCCGGTCATTCACCATAAGCCAAAACCTCCAGTAAGTAGGTTGTAGAAATCAGCTCAGCCCTGTTGCTGTCATCTGTCCAGATGAGGAGCAACTTGGGTGCTGGTGTCTGTAAGGTTGTACAGTGGATACCAAATAATTAGTGTATTTTTTTAATATACATCTGTGTCTTTGGCTTTTTCAGGAAAGTAAACCGGTGGAACGTGAGAACTATGTCGTCTTTGAGGACATCCTTCTGATCGGGCAGGTGGGTCTGAGTATGGTTGTTTTTTTCAAGGACAAATGGTTCTGCAATAAAGACAGTGATGATTGAAGGAGTGGTTCTTGCTTTTTAATCTTTTTTTGTTTTTATTGTTGTGGATTGTGTTTAGATCTCTCAATAGAAATCGAAGTGTGTGTAAATAAGGATTTTCTGTCTAACCGAACAGGAACATGCTGTAGACGACTGGCCCGAGGACAGTCCAGAGCTTCAGCCTGACTTCAAACCTGTAAGTGAAGCCTTTTTTTTTGTTTTTTTAGCTTTCTTTAATCACAATTACCCAGTATAGGCTGGAAAACACTCACTACTTTGTCAGACATTTCAGTGAATCAGTCAATGAATTTCTTCTTCTTTTTCTTTCTTTCCCCAAGTCTGGAAGACTCAGACTGCGAAGAGAGTCACTGAAGGTCAGAGAAGGACCGTTCTCCTCTAGCTTCCATTTTCTTCAATAGAAAAACAGCTATCAGCTCTTCTTTCTGCTTTACTTCAGGAAAAGATGGGTGCTGATGGGGAAAGTGGCGATGATCTGGACGGCTCCGGGAGCAAGGTACTCTGCTGACTGTAGGCTGTTATTTGTTGTCAGAATTAATTTAGTTGTGCTCCTGCACTAGTTGGAACCTCACCCGTTAACATTTGTTACAGAAAAAGGAGAAAAAATTCCGAATGTCCCTACTGTCCAGGAGAGGATCAAAGGTACGTGAAGTGACTCTTTCAAAAATGTCTTTTTGTTTTGTTCAGGCATTTCTGCATGTTTTGATATTGTCATGGCAATGCTTCTACTTCTAGGACAAGTTTCCTGATGACATGATGAACTCAAAGAGCAGCACTTTGCCTGTACAACGTAAATCATCAAAGGTAACCACCCGGCTGGTTTTGTTATAGACTGAACATGATTAATCGTCAAAAGCTGAGAGGGTGGTGCCTCTTTTCCATTGCTATGAAAGTTGTTGATGCATTTTCACTGAGAAGTAATCCCCTGCAGCAGAAAGAGCACAGATGGTTTAAGAGCTGAAGAAATGAGAAGTATTTATGTTAAAGTATCGATGCTTACGGTTATATCACAGTGAGGGATTTTTATTTTGAGGACCTCCACCCACTCAGCTGACTGCACTCTCAAACTTTTACATGAATCAAAAGGGCTTCTTTTGTTTTTATTTTCAGGACTATTTGTCTTCTCCAGGAGAGAATGAGGATGAAGACCAGTATGACATGGACTATAAAGTATGTTATTTTTTGGTTTTTGTTTTTTTGGTAAGGAATGTTAAACAGGAAGTGTTTGACATGTTTTTTTTTGTCTTTGTCGGCAGAAAAAACCCCTGAAGACCAAAGTCAATAAGCTGTTTCGAAGAGCATCCACTACTTCTGTGATAGATGGAAGGCACGAGAATGGCCACTTTCTTCAGGATTCAAAGGTAAGTTACGGGAGTGTGTGTGTGATCCTATGTATTTTTCTATATGAACATATAAGTGCCTCAGTCTGTCTGCCATAATAGCCGAATCAATCTCATACCTGATCATTATATCATTATCTTACAGGAGAGAGAGAAAAAGGAGACAGTTCGCAGAAATTCAGAGGTAAATCACTCATCTTTAAAAAAATACATAAATAAAAATTTGTCTCTCTCATATAGGCTGATCTACCATTTGTAAATTTACCGTCTCTTCATTTGGGTGAAAAAGTTTAAAAAGAAAAATTCCATGCAATTCATTTCCAGCAAACAAGGCCAGCAACCGGTCTCATCGTCCATTCTGGTTATTTAACTCTCTTGTGTGCTGATGACCCTCAGTGCGTCTTATTTATGGCCGGCGAGTGAACTCTTGATGTATTGCCACCACCTGTCACGCATGACAGCGCTTATCGGTCTGTGTTTCAGGGGGCGATGTTGGATGACAGCCCTGGAGACGAGGAGGAGGGAGGCGAAGCCCACCATGAGGAGGTGGACCCCCAGATTTGTTCTCTAAAGCCACCGCTGACTCTTTTTAAGATCATTCTTCTTAAGTTGAACCGCAGATCTGTGAATATTCTTCCATGTCTTGTCTCTTTCTAATCCAATTCTCTCTTTCTAGAAGAGAAAAAAGAAGGTGAAAATTAAGTTTGTTCCCCACAGAGGATTTGCTATCAGTTTGGAAAAGGTACTGTCGCCCATGTGTGCGGCTAACAGCCCGCACCCATACTGCTGCTCTTTACTTGGCACACTCAAACACCTGTTTTTTTTTTTTTTTTGGTCTTCCAGTCTGGTGAAGAGCCAAAGGGAGCTCATGGATACACGGCACGCAAAGGCTCAAAGGTACAGCTGTGAATTGTGAATGAATTGTGTTGACAGTTTAGGTGCGTGGAATGAGGATGATGTGTAAGTGGTGTCACATGCTCGGAATGTTTGTCTCCCACAGGACAAATCATTTGATGATGTCGCTGAGTCACACGGCTACACACCTCGTGAGAAATTCCAGGTAACTCTCGGTTCACACAAACGGAGTCCCTGGAATAATTGATCACTGCATTGATGACTTGGAGTGGGAAAACTACCTGGATGTGAAAGTTCCAGTTGGGGATTTGTTGATTCTGTTTGAAATGGAGGTCTTCGGGGTTTGTTGATCTTAAAGCCTGCTCTTCTGAAGAGATGGTGATTGATTTGAACACCATCTTATAATCTCACTGCAGTCCACAAATGCTTTGAAATAACCAGTTTGGTGTTCAGGGCTCAAACTAAGGTTTCCAGCTGGCCTGAGGAAGGCCGAGGCCTTAATCTTCAACAGGTTTTAAGAGCAGCCGGAACTAAAAACGTCTCCCGTTTTTATCATGTATTTTTAAATTCTGCTGTTTCTTTTCACACTGCCGTCATAACTTAAGCTAAAATAAGCATCATCCAGCCAGAGCTCCTTCTGCCACAGGCCAGCTAGAGCTCCTCTGTTTTGTTTTTCTTTGTAAATAAGGGCGCCAGCATAGTTTTGTATCGGCATGTTCTGTGCCACATTCCTTTTTGCTAAACGATTATTGTTAGTATCTGGCACAGCAGGACATTTGTCTCTCGTTGCCATAGTGGACTCCTGGCTCTAGTCTTCAGTTTTAATTGAAAGTCTTTCCTTGATTTAGTTCCTGTACCTCTTTCATCTGGGACAGGTTTTACATTTGTGGATGGAGATTTAGCTGTAGCGCCATGGAGGTGATAAAATTGGACAAAGATGTGAAAGACCAACACCTTTTTCTATTTTTTGTAATTTTTAAAAAAATTAATCTGCAGAGCCTCACAGTTCATACAAAACTTTTTGGTAAGTTTTCTGTCTCTCCATCTGTTTTAGGATGATGATTTTGAGGATATAGAAGAGATAAAGGGCCAGACACTTCAGTCGGCAAACGTGGTAAGACATTTCCATTTGAAGCGTGTGACCTTCTGGTTATACTGATAAATATTCAATGGTGACTTTTCTGACTGTTAATCAGGCTGCTTTCGTTGATGACGAGCACTTGCAGAAGCCCCGCCGCTATCATCCCAGACCAAATGAAGACGAAGATGCTTTCGGAATCCAAGACCATAAACCTGTGACTTTCTTTTGTCCTTTTTGCACTCAACTTTTAATCAAACATCATGTTTTATCGTTTGCAAAAAAATCTTTTTTTACTTTCTCCTTCATCAACAGAAGAAACCAACAAAGGTCAAACTGAGACACATGGGCCGCCGAAGTTCAAAGGTAAACTTGCATCCCTGTTCAAAGCAAATTAAATAAACCAACAGGGTTCGCCCCGGGGTCTGACGAATGTGTTGTCTTCAGGAAAGCATGCTGGGTGGAGGCAGTGCACAAAAAAAGAAGGGCAGCTTCTCAGCTGAGGAGTTAGATGATGACGAACTGGATGGGTTCGAGGACTGCAAACCGGTAAATTACTTAAATTAGTTAGAAATGATTTAGAAACTAATACATCTGGACAATGAAACATTAGTATCAGTTTCTCTGCTTTGGAGAGGCCTCAGATGATGCAAAACCTTCCTTATAAAACCAACCACCATCATTAACGACTCCTTTGGGGAGCGTCCAACCTCTCCTGCACTGCACGCGCACTTTATTGCTTTGCTGCTTCTTCCTCTACTAGAACCATGCCCAGCCCAAGGCCACGCCGCGCCGGCACCACACAGCCAAAGGACACGAGGAGCCTCACACAGCTCCACACGTATGTTCATGTTCAGAGGGGCTCGACACGCATTAGAGTGCTGAGTGTGCTGCTCATCAGGTCTGTCTGTTACATGTTCTGGCAGGACCTTTTCGCTGAGGATGAGGATTCTGTCGGTCTTGCGGATGTATACGAAGAAGAAACAGACGAAGTGGACAGTTGCAAACCGGTATTTGTTACTTCTTCTTTCTCTTTGAGTGGGGTGTCCCATGTACAGCTCTAAAATCATCTCTCCCTCTACAGAAGAAGTCGCTCAAACTAAAGCTCCGCAAAAAGTTCAAGCCCAAAGTGAGTCCGGTCACTTATTTTTGTTCTCGACACTTTGCCTCCCTTAGATGGAAGAGAATGATATCTGAGTTTTCACTCTCTCCACAGCGCAAAAGCTCAAGTTGGGAAGACAAGGATCCACCAGGAGCTGCTTCCAGTGACTTCATGTCGGAGGCTGCTGAGGTCAGTTTGAGGCCGTCCGCTTTTCTTGGATGCCGACGGTCTGAATACATAAAAAGTCAGCTCTTTCTGTCTGAATTAAAGTGGTAGTACTTGTTTATGAGTGTCTCAAACAGTAACTGACCCGGATTGCTTAATCTCCAGTCGGGATCAACATGTGACACTTGGCTCATTCTTATCATAGCTGCTGATGGAACATAACATGTTTGTAGTCTGAAACTTTCCACAGCCTCAGCCCCGTCCACCTGACAGGCAACGCAGATGCTTTGATCACCTGTGTAGGATAATATGCTCGTAATGAGGAAGTCTCTCTCGTCTGTTTCCACCAAAACGGAAAAACTAAACCTTACTTTTGCGCACTGATTGCATGACGCTGCGCTTTTTCTGCACTGTGACTGCGTCACAGCGGCCAGCCAACATGGCAATCCTCAAAAAGGATCAAATAAATAAATAAATAAAGCACGTGCCCATGGAAACGAGGGATTCCAGCAGGAATTCACAAAACAAGCTGTTTGTACACACCCTGTTTGTTTGTGGGGCACATTCCTGATGTGATGGGACCGGTTGGGCTGCATAGTGTCCCAACTGACGCAGCAACTGCTGCCAAAAACAGCCTTCATGTGCAAACACTCCTCACATGTGCAGGATCATGATGACGCATCTGTGCAGACGCAAAGATTCTCTAAATCCATCCTGAAGTATTCTCTGGTTTTGTCTTTGGCACACCCACCCCTTCCCCTCATTCAGGCAGAGTGGCGGGCGGCTCAGAAGGATGAGCGCGCCCTTGCGGATCTGGAGGATGAAGATGAGGAGGGGGTCAGTCAATTTCTAAAAATTTTGCAGGCTTATTGTCTGCGTTTCGTTACTTTTGCGCTAAGTCGTCATGCTTTCTTCTTTTTTTTTCTCCCTCACATACTCCACCAGGACACTGACAGTTTAATGGAGTGGTGGTACACAGTGGAAAGTGAGTAACAAACGCTGGTCCAAAATGGGACAACTAACTGGCGTGTTTGCTGAAATCAGTCCCTTCAATGCTTGTTGTTAATTCCAGAATGGGACGAGTTGCCATCAGACGAAGAGAACACGGTCATCAAACAGGACGAGTCAAAGTACGTCCGATTGTCCTCCGCTTTGCCAGAGGTTTCTGCTCCTGTCACAGAGGATCGTGGCGGAAATGAGAAGCACGCACATCAGATAGGATGGTGTTAATTTAATTTGGACTGAGACATAGCTCTGTTGTCTAAGTCCAGCACATGAAAACGTCTTCCAACGCTCCACTCCCGATTTATGCAAACCGTTCAGAGACGTAAAATGAAGTGATGCTCCCATGTCATGAGACAAAGTTAAAGTAGTTTTTAGATTGATGCAGAGGATGAAAAACAAGCTCATGAAAATTGCACTTATGAGGTCTTTTAGCTGGTTGCTTGGAAACTGCTTTGATCCTTGTGCAAAGACCGATTCAGAGACTGAATCGGCCTTTATTTAGCTGTGTTTTGCGTATATTTGAGATCCAGTTCTTATTCAGGCTATAAACAGTGCGTTCTGCTTGGGAGGCAGCTCCCCTTGGCAGTAACCGGCTGGAAAGGGTGCCTCACTGCTCGCTCTTAACCGCCCAAACGTCGTTTCTGCCTCCCAGGTCGTTCACCACCTTGGCAGACAAGGTCCATCGTGGCCTGCGCCTCTTCAACAAGGTGTTCATGGAGCGGGCCGAGGTGCTCTGGCAGTCCATCATCATGCTCCACGCCATCGCCGACAACATCAGCGACTTCCACCACAAAGCAAAGATCGCCGGCATCACGGGCGGCACCACCACCGCTGTGGGGGGCGTGGCGGCCATCGCCGGCTTGGCTCTGGCTCCTTTCACCCTTGGCGCCTCTCTGGTGATCACAGCAGTGGGCGTCGGCGTGGCAACAGCTGGCGGGATCACCTCGGCCTCCGCCGCCATCTCGGATAACGTTAACAACATGCACGACCGCAAGAAGGTCAGGCGAGAGGGGATGGTGGGGGGAGGGGGGAGCTCCCACTTCACATGGTGGAGGTCAAAGTTTTAATGTCCTGCTTTAACAAGACCTTCCCCACTCCATGCTGCCATTTGTGTCCCTCACTAGGTGGAGGCTGTCCTGAAGGAGTATGAGGTGCACCTTCTGGACATAGGGAAGATCCTCCACTTCACCAATCAGGGCGTGTACAAACTGCGGGGGCACCCCTTCCTCAGGTCCGGCACCCAGCATTACTCTGAGGAATGGGAGATCCGCATGGCCGTCCAGATGATCAGCCAAGTGGACGCGCCCGTGATGCGAGCGACTGAGCTGGCCGACACAGCCTTGACCTCACTGCAAGGACTCTTCAGGGGCATGGACAAATACTTTGTGAAGGACACCAGAGAGCTGAAGAAAGGCTGCAAGAAGGAGATCGTGGGACAGATCAGGGAGTTGGCAAATGTGCTCAACGACACCATTGTGGAACTCAACACCATCAGGGAGGAGCTGCAGGATGCAATCGGAGGTGTATGAGCTTTCAGCATAAGACCAGCAGCGCCCTCTGCTGGCTAAATGCCTGAGCAGCTGAGGAGTGCACTCTCACAAGCTTCACTTTAACACACCAGGTCGATGTTAAATATCAGTGCTGACAACAATTGAGTCTGCTGATAAGTCTTTTATTTCTAATGTGTGAGGTGGTTTTGACATGTTTTCATGCACAGGGGCTGGTGTTTCTGTTTTTTCCCCCTCCTTTTTTGTCACAGAGGGTCTAATTTAAATAACTTGATTTATTTACCCAACCTTCGGGGCCGGTGTACACATGGGATCACATGGTATCACTCATAGTGTTATCAAAGTGCGGGGAGCTGAGCATCTGCAATGAAGCTCAGTTATTTTTTTATATATAAGAGGTTTTAAAAATCAGGTTAGTTTAAGCTGGACTGCTGTGAATAGTCATTCTTATATATAATATATACACATATATAATGTTTGTGAAAAAGTGTCTCCTCGTTTATAGTAAGGTCGTTTATTTTATAGGTATATTTATTTTGAATGTCAATTCAGTCCATGCTTCAATAAAACAAGTAGAATAGAATCTGTGCGAGGAGGAAGGCTCTGTCATGTGTTCTTGTGACTCTTGGTAACTGTTGATGGGTACAAGTGGAAACATAAAATACTTGCAAAGATTTTGTTGGAAAATGATGAGATTCATATGTGCCACAAAGATGATTTATTGCAGAAAAGTAACCTATTGCAGTTGTAAATGCTGATATCATTAACTGTAAATGGTGTATGAAGCACACTTGTCAATCATCTGTAATATCTTAAGTTAAATCTGACCTTTTATACCCTTTCATCTCACTTTTGACACCAGTGTTTGTGTATGTCTGTAATCTTTATGCATCATTTTGAAATTGAAAGTATCTGATTTTTACATATTTTAGTAGATTTTTAGTACATTTTCTCTTTTACTGCGCTGAACCTGTGAATAAAGAACATAAATGTTTCCCTCTTTGAGCAGGTTTCTGTTGGTCAGTTCAACAAAGGGAAGAACCGCCTCGCTTTGAACCAAATAACTAGTTTCAACAAGTATAAAGTTAGCTCTCAAAATCTTGTCCTCAGGCTAACAAGTTCAATAAATGAAAATAAAAGGAAAACCGTTGTCTTAAATCTTTTAAAAAGTTTCCTGACTTGCCAAAACTGTTTTCTTTCTTATATACAGTTTGAAGAACAGAGGAAGAACATTAGCTAGAAATAAATTAGACCAACACAGTATCGGTCTACTTTATTTAAACAAGTTCACAAGTATTACTAATACTTAATGGACGGAGCGGACGGACACACAGAGGAGTGACGCGGTGCTTTGACGCGGAGGGGTTGGGACGTTTAGCCAACATCAGAAACAGGTCACGCCCCCTACAGGTGATCCAAATCAATGCAAATTGAGCCTGTGAGCGCTGTAGGTGTGGACCCCTGACGCGCTCTACCCTCCACCAATTCAGCCCGACGTTTGCACACAAACCTACCCCCGACACCAACAGTTCAGCCGCTGGCTTAACCCCTTCGAGGTCCGCCTCGGTTCGAGACCAAAAAGACAAGTTTGACGCCGCCACCTCGGCAAGGGGAAGTCAAGGACTGAGCTGTAGCTACAAGTTTGAAAACTCCTCGTTGCTGTGTGTCAACCGGCTTTTTAAATAAAAGTGTTTTAATTTTCCCCTGACCCGACGCTGAGGTAGGCTCGTTTCGTTGTGTTGTTTGTGATTTTGAGCTGTCAAACATTCCGCTCCACGCAGTGTTCAGCGAGCTTTGAAAGCTGTTGTTTAGTGGAAGCGACACACGCCGAACTGCGCTGAAACTTTTAGCCGCTTCTACGACTTGTTGCCCTTCTTTAGAAACTCGCGTAAACAAAGGACAGCGTGACTTGTTCCTATCCGGAAGACTTTTTACTGTAATTTCGGCTATGCTTACTTACTCCAACACCGCCACATTGGTTTTAGTTCAGGTCTGTCGGGAAGGGAAGGGGGGAAAAAAGGGGGAAGTAGGAGCCGGAGTTTCGGTAAACCTCGTCCTGTTTTGTTTCCTCTCTCCTCCCGCTGCAGCATGAACATGTTCAGAAGAGATAAAGGCTCAGTAGCTCCAACTCCACCGGTTCCACCCAGACCCAGTGAGGAGGTGAGGCCATGCAGGACAGTGGGAGGTTTGTTTTTGCTTGATCCTCTCTGGAATAAACTGATGCCCTTATCTGTCTCCAGGAGCTTGAAAACCCCATCAAACACAGCTTGAACAGGCGGGATGCAGAAGATGCTGCAGCTTCACAGGTGAATGCTTGAATGAGTTCCATTACCTCCATCATTATAAGACACTAACCTAAAGGCTGAGCTTATTTGTTATATTTAAACTATGGATTTTCTTAAAACAGCAGAAAAAAGGGGTAATGGGGGTTGTGCAGAAGGTCAACCCCTTCAAGTCTGTCTCAAAGGTGAAAACGCAGAGAGTTTAAGAATAAAGCTTTGCATCCTACGGAATGCGTCAGCTGACACAAATCTGTTCTGTTCAGGCTCCCTCCTCCACAGTCGGCAAAGCCCCCTCTTCGGAGTCACTCGAACAGGCACCCGACTCGGCCCAGGTGAGCTTGCGAATACGCCCCAGCAGGATATCTGTGTGCTCTGAGATTTGGTCATGTGTTCAAGCACCACGTTGAAAAACCAAAATAGTGTAAATGCCACCATTTAAAAAACAAACAAAAAAAAGAAATTCAAAGCTGACTCTTTTTTTTTTTGTATCATATCAGTTTCTTACAATGCTGAGAAGACATTTTTACCCATATATACTGTTTTTTTTTAATGCTCTTTGGTTCCCCCCTGTGGTCTATGAATGAAGCCTTCTTTTTATAAAAGCGAAGCCTCTGAGCACTGTCCATGCACAGCCATACATACCATCCTGTCATGCCGCAGAGACTCCTACTCCCAGACAGTGGTGGGAAGTAACGAAGTACAAGTACTTCGTTACTGTACTTAAATACAATTTCCGTGTATCTGTACTTTACTTAAGTAGATTTAATAATGGATACTTTCTACTTTTACTCCACTACATTTAACAGTAAGTATCTGTACTTTCTACTTCACTACATTTCTATACATTGTTTCGTTACTCGTTACATCCAAGACGCATTTTGGTTTTTTTTATTTGTTCGTTAGTTTGAAAGTATGCAATGGCGAGAGCAGAATCAGTCCGCTGAACCAATCCAAAGCGGGAAATAACCATTAGGCCCTCCCTCAAGAAGAGCAGCACAGTACGCAGGACCTGCAGAATCATTAACTCCCAGAATGGAGTCCAAGGATAGTCATCCTACAGAAGACCTGCCCCACCCATGGCCTTATTTAAAAAGGTTTTATGTAATCTTAGCAAGCTTTTTGTTGAACTCGACTGCAGTAAATAAATACGATTACTGTATATTGTTATAAGCTAGCATGAACTTGCAAGTAACAGTGATTACTGCGGTCGTGATCACGTCTCCCGCCATGAATGTTACATATAAGTTGACGCTAAACTCCTTCACGTCCTGGTAATAAATGTTAGCGCCATTAAAATAATCTCCATGTAACAGTTACAGTCATATTCAATAAATTAGAAGGTCATCCCTGGAATTCTGATGCATAGAATAAAATATCTAAATGTAAACTGTCACAGGGGGTAAACGCAATAAAAACATGCTTTATCTGCAGCATTGCTCATTAAAATGGTACATTACTGATTTATTCAAACTAAATACGATAGGTACACTTAATGACATTATATAAGCCGTTAGGTATTATGGTTGGCAAGTACTTTTACTTTTAATACTTAAGTAGTTTTAAAAGCTTGTACTTTCTTACTTTTACTTAAGTAAAATAATAATGTGGTAATTTGAGTACATTTTTGTCTGTGTATTTGTACTTTTACTTAAGTACATTGTATGAGTACTTTCTCCACCACTGCTCCCAGAGGCCACTAAAATGTTTAAGTAGTGTGTAATGTTTAAGAAAATGTTCCAAATGGTTCAGAAAACTGATTTACACACTATGATATATTTACACTTCAAACCTAAATAATGGAAACTGATTCTCAAAGTGTTTCTGTTGCAGAGCTTGCTGTTGCAGAGTTTACATTTTTGATGGATGGATGAGTATGTCTCTCTGGCATCTATGCACTCCATAAGTTTTATATATATTTAGGTCACGTATACAAAACAGCATGGGTTATTTCTGTCATTATAAAGAGGACAGAAGCTCTCTCCTGCATCAAAATCCAAACTGTTTTTTCTTATCACATCATCCCCTCTTCTGTCCATGGTTTTATTGGTGGAGTGCCTCAGATTAGCAGTGTCACAGCCCCAGGGTTCACCGAGGCAGTTTAGTCCCGAAAATGTGCTGGAAAAAGGTAGTTGTGCCACACAACGAATTAGACCCACGTGCCTTGAAGGTCTCACTGCAAGATTTCAGCCGGGTTATAGTCTGGACTTTGATTTTATTCTTTAACAGTAACTTATTCTGTCCTTTTGTGTACTACTTCAACTCATCTCCATCCAGCCTAATGCTTTTCTAAGGTCATGTGTTTTTACTGGTTCTAAACACCAAACATGTCTCGTGAATAAAAGTCAGTTTTACTGTCATTGTATGTTCTTTTTTCAAATAATTTTTTGGGGATATTTTGAATGTATATACACTTTTAGCATTAGATTTTTCTTTATTATTTTTTTAAATGGCGAACTGGGACAAACGTATGCAATTGAAAAAAGGCCCTGCAGACATTTTGCACCAGTGTGCTAACCAGAAGAATCCTAGTGAAGTGCAGCCGGCATCAATGCACTGAAGCCTTTTCTGATCCATTTCATGCAAATGCTGGCACACGCCCTCAGCACAGCTGGACTATCTGAGTACCACACATAAAGTAATGGTGTGGCGTACCCCACTGTGTTTTAGTGGGGTCATACAGTGAATATCAGGAACCTGTTTGGGCTGAACTGCCCCATTTTAGATCAGTGTAAAGCATATCTGCACTATTTCCTGTACTGACATGATGTGCAAATAGATTTTTGAGTTCGAACCAGCAATATTTGGAGCTGAAAGCAGCCCTTTTTCCCTTCACTGTTATTAGCCACATATTTGTGTGTGTGTGAGCTAGAAATGAGCTGGGTATCTGTTTCAGAACCCTGGTATGCTGAAAGGAGTCATACAGAAGGTCAACCCATTCAAGTCCAGCACACAGGTAAAGGAGGAACCCTCTGATGGAAAAGCCTAACTTGTTTCAGAACGCAGGATATATATACTCCAACTGTTTGTCTTGTTTCCTTCCTCCAAACAGACGTGTAAAGCTCCTTCCTCAGAGTCCCTGGACCAGGCAAAGGTTTCAGACTCCACTCAGGTAGGAACAAAACTGACAGTAACCAGTTCTCATTAGCAACCACTTCTTTATTTCAGCTCATTGTTCCCTTTTGACATATCCTATTCATGCTCACACCCTTATTTAACACGTGCTAAAGGCAGCTGGAGTTTCTTACAACACTCTTGTGTTTCAGAACCCCGGCATGTTTAAGGGAGTCATCCAGAAAGTAAACCCTTTCAAGTCCTCTGCACAGGTACATTTAATGTAATTTTACACTCTTCAAAGCCTCGGCGATGGCCTATGTTGACTGAAACTAGGCGTGGAAGTTGATGAGCAAATAAAGTAGGCCCTCGGGTTTAGGGATTTCAACAAAGACTTTGTTTTTGTTCGGTTCAGGTGCTGAAGGATGATCCTCAGGACGATTTTGTAAATCCACAGCAGGCTAAAGAACCTGAGGATAAACAGGTGTTTTCCCAATGCCTCACTGACCCCATCTATGTGCAGAATTGTCAACCATTTTACTGATTGCTCTTTTTTACCATTCAGAATCCTGGATTTATGACGGGTATGATTTGGAAAGTCAACCCTTTCAGATCGGCCCAACCAAAGGTACCCTCTGAAATCGTCAGTGTGACTGTACCGCTGTCGGGGAGATTCAGAATGCCATGTTTGACAAAGAGAGGCCCCATTTTCTCAGGTTCAGTCTGCTTTTTTGTTCTGTCTTTTGTATCATATTCCCAGGACTCCCAGCTCGTATCTAGTGACCTCTCTTCCAGCACTGGAAGCTTGGTTGACAACAACAATGGGCCGGAAAAACAGGTGACTGGAAATAACCAAGAAATCCCCCTCAAGAAGCATTTTCAAACAAACATGTCCACAAATTTTAGGCTTATTAGTTACACAATATGGAGAAAAATAACCATTCAGATCATCTGATTTGTGACTATCACAGTCACATGAGAAGCATGAGTGCATTTAATTCGAATGAATGAGATACACTATATTGCCAAAAGTATTTGCTCACCTGCCTTGACTCACATATGAGCTTAAGTGACATCCCGTTCCTAATCCATAGGGTTCAATATGACGTCGGTCCACCCTTTGCAGCTAGAACAGCTTCAACTCTTCTGGGAAGGCTGTCCACAAGGTTTAGGAGTGTGTTTATGGGAATTTTTGACCATTCTTCCAGAAGCGCATTTGTGAGGTCGCACACTGATGTTGGACGAGAAGGCCTGGCTCTCAGTCTCCGCTCTAATTCATCCCAAAGGTGTTCTATCGGGTTGAGGTCAGGACTCTGTGCAGGCCAGTCAAGTTCATCCACATCAGACTCTGTCATCCATGTCTTTATGGACCTTGCTTTGTGCACTGGTGCACAGTCATGTTGGAAGAGGAAGGGGCCAGCTCCAAACTGTTCCCACAAAGTTGGGAGCATGGAATTGTCCAAAATGTCTTGGTATGCTGAAGCATTCAGAGTTCCTTTCACTGGAACTAAGGGGCCAAGCCCAGCTCCTGAAAAACAACCCCACACCATAATCCCCCCTCCACCAAACTTTACACTTGGCACAATGCAGTCAGACAAGTACCGTTCTCCTGGCAACCGCCAAACCCAGACCCGTCCATCAGATTGCCAGATGGAGAAGCGCGATTCGTCACTCCAGAGAACGCGTCTCCACTGCTCTAGAGTCCAGTGGCGGCGTGCTTTACACCACCGCATCCGACGCTTTGCATTGCACTTGGTGATGTATGGCTTGGATGCAGCTGCTCGACCATGGAAACCCATTCCATGAAGCTCTCTGCGCACTGTTCTTGAGCTAATCTGAAGGCCACATGAAGTTTGGAGGTCTGTAGTGATTGACTCTGCAGAAAGTTGGCGACCTCTTCGCACTATGCGCGTCAGCATCCGCTGACCCCGCTCCGTCAGTTTACGTGGCCTACCACTTCGTGGCTGAGTTGCTGTCGTTCCCAAACACTTCCATTTTCTTATAATACAGCTGACAGTTGACTGTGGAATATTTAGGAGCGAGGAAATTTCACGACTGGATTTGTTGCACAGGTGGCATCCTATCACAGTTCCACGCTGGAATTCACTGAGCTCCTGAGAGCGACCCATTCTTTCACAAATGTTTGTAAAAACAGTCTGCATGCCTAGGTGCTTGAATTTATACACCTGTGGCCATGGAAGTGATTGGAACACCTGATTCCGATAATTTGGATGGGTGAGCAAATACTTTTGGCAATATAGTGTATGTATAGTAATGTTGCGAAAGGAGCAAATAGTCACTGCTATACTCGCCATCACCACAAGATGGCACCACAACACATGACTTGAATTTTAAGTACCCTCATACTTGGATACCTTGAACCGGAGAAGTGAATACACATTTTTACTGTTTTTGTTGTTTTGTTAATTATTTTTTGTTGTCTTTCTTCATTTTATAATAGAACCCTGGAATGCTGAAAGGGATGATGCAGAAAGTGAATCCCTTCAAGTCACACGCACAGGTATAAACGGTCTAATTCCATTTCAAAGTGTGCCCTGAAGATCCCTGAAAGCTTTCCCTTTGGTGCTCATGTGATGCAGGCTGCAGGTGATGCATGTCAGACTGATGCCGCACTTCCTGCTTACACTACCCAGGTAACTGTGGTGTGACAAGTTAAGACATTTTAAAGAAGTTTTTTTCTTGTTTGTTTGTGTACTGATGTTGAATCACATAGTTTTGATGGCTGTTTGTTGAAGTCCACACAACAACCCAGCAAATCTCACTCGATGTTTGTTCTGTCTTCCTCAGACTGAACGAGACGTTCACAGTGAGAACTCCACCAGCTCTGAAAGCTTGGATGACAGCACTATCGAGAGACACGTATGACACCACAATGACTTTTAAAAGACGCCGTCTCTGTCAACATCTTTGTCAAATTGAAAAGTGAAAGTTTAGATCAACGTGATACAGAGGCCTCATTGTCTCCAGTTCACATGAAAACGCACCGCCACAACAATGCAAATCACGTGACCCATGAAACCAAAAGTTTCCAAAGTATGACACCTGTTCCATGTTCCATGATGGTTATTGAAGAGTGACTGTCAGCAGAAAGAATTTGGTTACCTTCTGCTTCACTCGATCCTTATCGTATAAAATCTGTTAAGTAATAAAGTCTTTTAGCTCATAACTCTTATGTTTCACACAATTTCAGGGATTTGGCAGCAGTGTTCTAACTAACTTCTCCTCCTCTGCAGTCTATCTGGTACACAGACGCCGGTAGCAGCTGTGAGGTGAACAGCCAGCCGTCAGAGGCCCCAAAGAGAAAAAAGGTCTGCAAGACTCATCCTGGCTCTATTCAGATGATGTTAGTTATCACCGGGTTGTTACAGGAGGGGCTGCCAAGCTGCGTGAGAAATGGTAGTTTGTTTGTTTTTCCTTCTCCAGACCTTCATATTGAGGAGGATTCTTCCCAGTGCGCTGTTTGGGTCGGGAACGAAGGTGAGGCCAAAACATCTCCATCCCCTGTGTCCAGCAGTTTGTTTAACTTTGCTGTGTTCTGTAATTCATCTTTTTATTGTTCTAATTTGAGTGTTTTTTGGGTTTTTTTGTGAATCGACAGGACTCCGCAAGCGCAGCCTCTGACACACAGGCACTGCCCCAGGTTGGTAGTAAAGGCAGGTTAACTGAAACAGAACCAACAAACTGCTCGGCTTCAGTTTTTGATAAAGCACTAAAGAGTAGTGACTGTGAATTGCCGCCATCTCATGTTTTTGCCACGTTGCAGGCAAGCTGATGGTTGTCATAGACACCACTGGCACACAGTTTGCACTACGCAAACTGTGTGTGAGAGCGGAACTGTACAAATAAAGTTATACATGGGATAGAAGAGTCGTAATATAGACTTTCCCAAAGCAAGCTGTCCTTTTTCCAGCTAAAATAAACTAAAGTCAAATTGCAAAGTTCTTTGAAAGGTACCTGTGATTGAAAAGGGGTAAGTCCCACTTTTGCATCTTTAACAGGTTTGAAACATTCACTGTTTAAAACCCGAATTCCAGCATCTTTTTCCCTGAGGTCACTCTTTCTTGTCCTCATTTTCCCGTCGTGCATCTTAGTTTCCTATTGGCAAGTACAGTGAGTCCAAGAAGTATTTGATCCCTTGCTGATTTTCTTTGTTTGCCCACTAATAAAGATGTGATCATTCTGCACGTTTAATGGTAGATGTATTCTAACATGGAGAGACAGAATATCACATAGAAAATCCTGAAAAAAAATCAAAGGAATATATATTAATTTGTATTTTATTGAGGGAAATAAGTATTTGATCCCTCTAGCCAAACACAGTCAATACTTAGTGGCAAAGCCTTTGTTAGCAAGTACAGCAGTGAGACGTTTGTTGTAGTTAACCACAAGTTTAGCACACACACCAGGGGGAATTTTGGCCCACTCTTCTTTGCAGATCCTCTCTAAATCAGGAAGGTTGGTGGGCTGTCGCTTGGCAACTCTGACCTTCAGCTCCCTCCATAGATTCTCAATCGGATTGAGGTCCGGAGACTGGCTGGGCCACTCCATGACCTTCATGTGATGTTTTTTGAGCCAATCCTTTGTATGTATATGTGTATGTTTCGGGTCGTTATGTTGGAAGACCCAACCACGTCCCATTTTCAGCTTCCTGGCAGAAGGGAGGAGGTTGTCCCTCAGGATTGTACTGTACATGGCTCCATCCATCTTCCCAGTGATGCGGTGAAGTAGCCCTGTACCCTTGGCAGAGAAACACCCCCAAAACATTATGCTTCCACCTCCATGCTTGAAGGTGGGCACAGTGTTCTTGGGGTCATAGGCAGCATTTTTCTTTCTCCACACATGGCGGGTAGAGTTGAGGCCGAAAAGTTCAATTTTGGTCTCGTCTGACCACAGAACCTTCTCCCAATAACTTGGTTCATCTTTCAGGTGATCATTGGCATACTTAAGGCGTGCCTCCACATGTGCCTTCTTGAGCAGGGGTACCTTTCGGGCACTGCAGGATGTTAGTCCATTGTTGCGCAAAGTGTTGCCAATTGTTTCCTTGCACACTGTGGTCCCAGCTGCCTTCAGGTGATTTACCAACTCCTGACGAGTGGTTGCAGGATTATTTCTGACCGTTCCCAGGAGCATTGTCACCCCACAAGGTGAAATCTTCTTTGGAGCACCAGGCCGAGGTCTGTTGATAGTCATGTTATACTCTTTAAATTTTTCTAACAATTGCACCAATAGTTGTTACTTTCACATTCAACACCTTGCTAATCCTTTTTGTAGCCCATTCCAGCTTTGTGGAGGTCAGCAATCCTGACTCTGAGGTCCTGAGACAGCTCTTTGGTCTTAGCCATGTTGGAGACTTGAAATCTGTCAGATTGTCTGATTCTGTGAACAGGTGTTTTTCACACAAGTGAGTAGTGAGAACAGGTGGCTTCAGTTCAGGTAACAAGCTGATTGGGAGTGTCTAACTGCTCTGTGAAAGGCAGGACTCCTAATGCATACTGAGGGATCAAATACTTATTTCCCTCAATGAAATACAAATTAATTAATATATATTCCTTAGATTTTTTTCAGGATTTTCTTTGTGATATTCTGTCTCTCCATGTTAGAATACATCTACC
>JABUIW010000018.1:3182347-3234124 GCA_013363375.1 Menidia beryllina | reverse complement strand
GTGTGTGTGTGTGTGTGTGTGTGTGTGTGTGTGTGTGTGTGTGTGTGGCTGACAGCTGAACATGTTTTATTAAATGTTAGTCATTACTCAGTCTTATGTCTGTTCATATGCATTTTCAATACATTTAATTAATTAATCAAGTTGGGAGCACCAGGGCAGAAATTCCTGTTCTGTTTAAATCCTATTTACACATTTCTGATAGGTCTGTTTTTTTTTGTTTTGTTTTTCATTCACTGTGCGATTTTAAAACTCAAGCCAGAACACAATGTTTGTACGTTGAGCCATTTTTCACCATCAGAATGAAACTGTGGTGCATGTTGATGTTACAACAGAGCAGCAGAAGCAGACGTCTGTGGCTTTGTAGGAAAATATTGCATCTCTGTTTGGCTGGTATAAAATGTTTTTTTTCTCTCTTTGTTATTCTTTATTTCTTGGAAAACAAAGAAGGAAGGAGAGGTGGAGACGCTGCAACTTGCTGAGGTCCCGGTTCCTGGAGAAGGAACAGAACTAGACCCTTTGGAGGTCAGTGCAAATCATTAAGGACTCAATGTTACTCACTATTTTTTATTTCTTTGCATGCCATGAAAACACCACTAAGTTTGAAATTGTTCTTCCACAGGATGAAGAAGGCCTTTTGGCGTGGTGGAGAACTGTTGAGGGTGTGTGATGCTTTTTGTGGAGTTTGTGAGCTAAAACTTTTTTAAAAAATTTTGTCGTAATCATTTTGTGTGTTTTTTTTCAGGATGGGATGAATGGAATGAGGCAAACCAGGATGAAGAAGCTGAAGAGTACAAACCTTTTTCCTCTCCCACCAGCACATCTCTATCTATGAAATCGTAAACTTGCTCGCCGAGGCGTCTGGCTAACCTTTCTGTCCCCCTGTCCTGCCTCAGAGTGGTGGAGGAAGCGGCCGATCGCGTCTTCATGGCGGCTCGCCTCTTTGTGCGCTTCTTCAACCAGCGCGGCGCCTCCCTGCAGCAGCGCATCCTGGAGCTGCTCGCCATGGCCGACGCCGCCGACAACTTCCACAAGAAGACGGTGACGGCCAGCGTGGGCGGCGGCGTGGCCAGCGTGGCGGGCTCGGTCACCACCATCACGGGCCTCATCCTGGCGCCCTTCACGGCGGGGACCTCGCTCATCGTCACGGCGGTGGGCATCGGCATCGCCACGGCCGGCGGCGTGACCTCGGCCTCCGCCAACATCACCGACACGGTCCACTCCAAGACCGACCGCAAGAAGGTGGAGAAGATGATCCAAGACTACCAGGACGAGATTCAAGACATCAAAGAGTGCCTGGAGTTTTTACAGGTGAGACCACACAGGGCCTTTGAGCCTCGCTCCCATATGCCCCAGTCTGTTTCTCAGTTTGAATTCTAAAACGCCAGAGCAGTGTTTGGATCCAGAGGACACTTTTCATTCCTCTGACTCATGTCTGTGACAGGAAGGGATGGAGACGCTGGAGGAGTGGGACTTTGAGAAGTATGCGGAGAGCATCGCGAAGAAGCACCTCAATCAGAACGTCAAGCACGTCATGAAGGAGGGCGGCCGGGCGGGAAAGGCCCTATTGGTCAACACCGAGAGTCTGATCAGCACGGTCCAGGTCCTGGGCGTGGCCGGCGGGGCGGCCAAGGCAGCGCAGGTGATGAGCGTCACCACGGGAGTCATGTCCGGTCTCTTCCTGGCTCTGGACGTCTTCTTCCTGGCAAAGGACTCCATGGAGCTGAAAAAGGGGGCCAAGACGGACTTTGCTGCCAAGATCAGGGAGGTCTGCAAGGACCTGCAGGACGGCCTGCTGGAGCTGAACCGGATCAAGGAGCAGCTGCAGAGAACTATGGACGGGATAGAGGTGAAGGTGGAGGAGGAGGAGGACGAGGAGCTTTTAAAGTCCGATTTGAAGAAGCTTACTGAACTTGAAGAGTGAGGGATGGTTTCTGTGAAGCTAAACTGAAGTCTGTGTCTTTACCTGCCAAAACGTTAGTGGCAGTTCTATTGTTACTGCACAGTAATAAATATTTTACCAAGAAGGGATTTTATGAAGAACTATTTAAGTCATTTTAATTAAATATGCTGAACCAAAAGCTTTGTTATAAAGTTTCTGTATTTCTCTGAAATAAAAAGTAGTTTCCTAAATACACTTATTTAATTTTTTTATTTATCTTATTTTGTCAAAGCGGCACACTGAGGTACAAAGATGGAACCTGATACAGAACACAGAGGGGAGAAGAACACTAGGAATGATGTGGTCATAGTGAAACATGATTGAAGGCCACAAAAATGTTGACAAGCAGCCGTGCTTATCTCTAAGCCTCTTCTCGTAAATTCTTTGACGCATGGCAACTTCTCAGCTTTTGACATCTTCCATTGTGTAAACTCACACGAAACATCACACATTCATGAAGCACTTCCTTGAGGACGGGACAGGCATCTCAGGTCGAACAAGAACTTCCCTTTATTTTTTAGCACTGAATGGTGCTAAAAAACACTTTAATTGCGCCAATGAATTTAAAACATGAGATTATCGGTATAGATATCGGTTATACCCATTGAGATTTCTACTTTCTTTTCCAAATATGATTACATTAAATAACATTTTGTACAATACAATATATATTTGTTCAAAATATAGTTGTCATTTCCGTGTCTACTTTCTCTGTTTCTCTGTCCTTTTATGTAAAAAAAAAAATCCTATGTATGTCTGCCCCATAGTAACATAGAACATTTCCTTGACTTGAGACATTTACGAAGAATCTAAAACAGGTTCTTCCTCCAATCACTGATGATTTACTGGGAAACCACCACGAACCACTTCCTCTTTGAAAAACTTTTTCTTTCCAGAATGACATGGGCAGATGTAAGGATCATATGATGTTATGAATTACATCAGTTTGTTTACCTGTTGGCCATTTTGGGATTGATAAAACACAACACTATTTAATTATTTTCAGCTCTCCTGTACAGGGTTATGCTTACACTTTATTTTTTTTGCTTTTAACAACAAACTGTTTGATACATCTATTTAAGAAAACAGCTGTGTAATTTTAGGGGACTGCAGATGTGGATTTTGATCACATGGTAAATGTGGGATCTCTAACTATTTTTGTGAGGGTCGCTGTCTTACAGGCTTTAGACGTTTCCTCGCTTTAACACCTGATGGAATACATCTCTTCAAAAGAATTGCTCAGAATCCCAATGGTGCAATGGTTGGAAAACCTGCAGGATTTGGGCCCTCCTGGACCAGACTTTGAGATCCCTTTGATAAAAAGACCTCACAATTCATTTTTTTTATGTAGCTGATTTGTCAAAGCTATTCGTAGGATTTATTTTTTACCCTTAAATATGTCAATTTTTTTATGTAAAGGTTTTTCTCTACTTCCAATTTTGTTCTGAAACACAACAGAGAAGGAGCCTTGAGCTGCAGCTTTCTGCTGCAGGTAAGAAGAAAAAAGCTCAACTTTGAACGTCCTTTGCACTGAGAGGCCATCTTTAACATCCCAAACCACCCTGAAATGTGTGGGAGCACAGAGGTCCTACCAGTGTGACCAGCAAGACGCCGGTCAGGTATTAAAGTAGCCACCTACCGACTGAACCGCATGGGAGTGTCGAACTGAAATGAATTCACTAATCTGTCATAATCAATCTATAAATGCTGTGTGACCTCGGGGTTTAGAAAGCACGCTTTCCTGTTCTATTCTTATGAATTAATGTTGAAGCACTGTGTGAGTGAGCATCATTTGGTGAGTTGCACTCAACAGGTATGCCCGGTTTCATCAACGGCTGTCGGATTCTTTTGGTTGGGAACTGGGTGTGTGCGGGCGCTCAGATGCATAATTGTTAGCAAAAGACAGACGCACAGTGTGAGACAGGACACCACGCACGCCCGCGTTTTTGGCATCCGGCGCACAGCTGCACGCTCTGTGCTAATCCAAACAGAAATTCACCGAGTTCCTGATCAAAATGCTGAATATCAGGAGGGTGTGTGAGAGAAAAAAGTCAAATAGTAGACGATAGGAAGAGACGGCCGAGGAGAAATGGGAATTAAACAAACGAGCAAAATAAAGAGCTGAGAGCCCGTGTTGTTTTCTTTCCGATGTCTGCTGTATTTAGTATAGAGGGTTAAAAAAAAGCCTTATCGCGCACGCACGGGATTAAAGCAGAAAAACAAGCAGACCAGCCTAGAGCAAACAGCACAGCCCAGATCGGTTGTTTGTGGAGTGATCGCACAAGGGCGAAGTCGCTCGGATAAAAGAAAAGGTGAAGAAAAGTCTGCTTCACAGAACCTATGGTCAGAGAAAATAATGTGGACGGATTGTGAAACCTGAATGAGAACCAAAAGTTCCTGTCTGTGATGTTTTGTCGCCTAGAGGGTGATTGGACAAATAAAGTCGGGAGGATGACCGACAGAAGATGAATTTGACTGGCTTTGTGGAGGTGGTGTGGTGGTTAGCACCATGGACTCACAAATTGCCCTTAGGAGTGTGTGTGGTTGTTGGTCCTTGCGTGTCTCTGTGTGGCCCTGTGATGGACTGGTGGACCGTCCAGGGTGTACCCTGCCTCTCGCCCATTGACCACTGGGATAGGCCCCAGACCCCCTTCGACCCCATTAGCCCTTTAAAGCCTGATCCAAGAATAAATTCCTTATAGAATTTTTAAAGAAAAATAAAAAATAGTTTTTCAATATTAATAATTTATTACTATGCGATAAGTCAAGATTATTTTTTGTGTAGTCTTCTGCCCCCTGTTATCAGGTATATCTGATTGTGTAAAATAGGATTTTGGGCAAAGTTTTCACCATTAAATTATGCAAAAGGTGTCAGACGCAAAACATTTCAGAAACCGTCTGTATCAAATAGGATACATTTGGCATTATGGGGTTAAGGAATAAGCAAAAATAGATGGATGGATTTGTGGATATTTAACTGGATTGAATCATGGCCTGAGGCTGGAATGAAGCAGGCTGGTGTTTAAATGCATCCCGGGCAGCACGGATCACCTGGTTTGTTGATTTCGTTTTTGAAACTCCAAGGAGGCAACAAGAGTGTTTATCAAACTGTGGCATTCTCCTTGAGAGCCCAGCAGCACAGTGCTGTTATTTAAACTTGGCCCATAATCTCCTAGAATGCGTCACCGTCTGTCACTCTAAGGTTGGGCCTGTGAGGGGTTGAAGTAACCGACGAAGGCGTTTTTTGGACAATGTAGTCCTGACCGCTCATAACCCTGCTATAAAAAGCTGACCTACATGGCTGCGTCACTTGATAAAGAGATTTAAAAAAAAAAAAAAAAGATCGATCGGGAAGGGAAAAAAAACAGCATCTTTCCATGTAACGCACAAGTGTTTAGAGAAGTGCACATCAGGTTTTTCTGCATCATAACCTGTTCGGTCAGGACACCGCTGCACAGAGACGGACCCGAGCGCTGTGTTTGTGTGTGCCCCAGTTTTGAAAACTGTATGCATACAAATTAAAGAAAATGAATGACAGAAAAAAAGGAAAAGAAACACAAATATCACCTTGCGAGAAGTAAAGGCAAAATCAGAAACCAACTTCCTTCTGAGAAGCAGGCAGTTAATTTTTAAGTTATTTTTAAGTTTTAAATCCATGACGTCCCAATAACCAACACTTAAAGTGTGGGACGACTCATCTAAACAGGGAAGAGTTTACTTTAGGACAGACCGGCAGAAGCTGTCCACCATCTAATCATAACCTTATTATTTTTTAATAGGTTTACTAAACTGAACGTCGCCGTCTTTGTTACTCCTCTATTGTCGGTTATAGTAATTTCGAGTGCGCCTTACCAAACATAATCTCCTGAAATTTGGATGCTGGCCAGGTTGATCACAGGACTAGTTCAGAAGACACATCCTGCTCAACAACACCAGCCAAACAGGCTCAACACGACACAGTCATGACCGAGACTGGCAGGTCACAAAATGTCCTTTCTATCTCTGCCCTACAGGGTTTACACAGAAAAGCAGTCAGCACCAAAAAAAAAATCTATTTTAAAAGATATTAAAAGCACGACTCAGTTTAGCTAGTGGCTTGATAATGGAATATTACATTTTAAGAATATATTTATTTTTGCTGTGGTCTAGGAACACAGTTACAGGGACCACAGTTAGTCTTGAAAATGAATTAATATATGCCTTTGCTTTTTTTTTTTGCTTTTAAACCCAATGTAAACTTCTACCCATCTTAAAACAATTCACACAAAAAAAAAGTTTCCAGTTAGCTGGATGTGGAAAAAAGCTTGTACGCCAAATCTGATTAAGAAAGTATTTTGACGTAAGTCTGCCAACCGATTGCTTCCGATTCCAATTACAAAAGACAGTTACTTAACCAAGCATGTTTTTATCTATGACTTAAGCGTCATCAAGTGACTAAACTATGACAACCAAACAATTGGCATTCCAATGACGGTATAAGTCATATTACAGACTGTTTAAAATAGTCACTGTTCCATAATCAACCAACATCTGGGTTATAATTAGATCCAAAGGCCAACATTTAATCATCACTACATAAGATTGCAATACAAAAGCTGTCATCCTGCAAGAGCAAGAGTTTATTTAAAATACATTTTAAATGTACTTCAATCGCGGCACGGTGGTGTGGTGGTTAGCACTGTCGCCTCCCAGCAAGAGGGTTCTGGGTTCGAATCCCGGGGAAACCAGGGCCCTTCTGGGTGGAGTTTGCATGTTCTCCCTGTGTCTGCGTGGGTTCTCTCCGTGTTCTCCGGCTTCCTCCCACAGTCCAAAAACCTGCAGGTTAGGCTGATTGGAGATTGGGGAAATTGCCCTTAGGAGTGAATGTGAGTGTGAGTGGTTGTTTGTCCTTGTATGTCCTGTGTGTGGCCCTGCGATGGACTGGCGGACTGTCCAGGGTGTACCCTGCCTCTCGCCCATTGACCACTGGGATAGGCTCCAGTTCCCCCCGCGACCCCATGAGGGAATAAGCGGTATTGATAATGGATGGATGGATGTACTTCAATCCTCAAACCACTCTATACTGGCCTAAGGTTTCTAATTTTGTGGCCATTCCTCCGTCTAAGAGGTCAATTCTGTAACCTACAAGGGGGACGGTGCCTCACAGTGACTGAAAAAAAGAGTCAGCCAGGGGGTTCATGAGATCAAGACAAGGGTGACTTTTTAAAAATGGAAACCAAAAGCAACCAGCACAACTGCGCACCAGGTGACCGGAGCTGCTTTGGTCCCGATTCTGCCTGCCCTTGTGTTTACATGGCACTCCTGGAACAGACTTTGATAAAGTACAGTCTGCAGCCTTTTGTAAATGTGTTGTAAATGAATCGGAATCTGGTTTTAGTGGATTCTTACGTATTGGTGTTTTGCTCGGTTGCCTTGGACACACCATGTTTGGTCATCCATCTACATGTAATCCATCATAATCCACAGACACCTTTAATTTAAATAGGAATAAATATCTTGGAAATAATTCAACTGTTTCAATGGGATTTTTTAAATGTAGAGAATGTAAAACATTTGATTTAAAGTCTCACAGGACTTATTACACCAATCACTACTCTTTCAGATGGCTTTCAACATAAAGAACCACTGTTAAAAGAGAGTTTCAAAGCATCTTGTTCTTTTTCCAAAAATTATCACTGCAAGTCTTTCTCTCTCATGCGGTTTAGATCTCTGCCATGTCATTTAGGTTTGGAGCAGTGAGGTGTGTGAGATCTCACATGTCTACGTTCTCTTTGGCAAATTACACCAATTGAAAATGTGCAGATTAGGGTGAAGAATCGCTGCTGTTCGTTGCCTGGACTTGCCTTCCTGTGTTGTGTTAATGAGAAACCGTGGAGCACAATGGTGATTTTAAAGACAAGTAAAAGGAGCTTAAAGCTCCACTGACAAACCAGTTCTCTGCGCTGTTGTTACTGGTTTCGTTTACCCGCCTGTAGATCTCTGACACGGCTTTGGGCTGTTGTCACATCTCGGGGCCAAAAGGCACCTGGAGACAATTCACCTCTGTATGAGCCTCCTTTAGAAACTTCTATGGTCTCAGTGGAGAAGAATGGCTTTTAGATGAATATTCTTTTAGGCAAAATGTAAATAGTTAGACGTCACAGAAACAAAGAGGGGTTTTACTGGATGACCTCAACGGCAGGTCACACCTCGTGTGTGTAACAGCTAAGAAATGTGTGGACTCCTCAGCAGCCCTATCAGACGAGAGCAGCATCCACTCAAAGGCAGTGATGCTATCTCCATCTTAAGTAAGCTACGCAATTGGTCCCGGTGAAAAGAATGTGCAACAAAAAAAAACTCCAAAGACGGAGAGAGGGAGACGTGACGTGCTGGAGCTCATACGTGTTTTCCATCACATCACGCCCTTCTCCATGTGCCCCACCTCACCCTGTGGAAAAATGAGTGATGCTCGGGCCGGTTTGTGCCGTGTCTCCTCCCACCTCCTGATAAATAGGGACGCGGGAGCAACAGGTGTCACAACTTCACCTGGGAGAAAGTCCTACAGCCAGCCAGACCAAAGCCACACAAGACCGACCAAAGCCACACAAGACCGACGCTCCAAGGAACTACACTTCTCTTTGTTCCTGATATCACCGAAGACAAGAAACTCCACAGGTAGGAAAAGACAACCGCTTTCCTTAAGCTTTACTGTTTATATTGGATACTGTCTAGTAATTAATTAATACTTAATCATTTAGAACTAATTAAAATAAATATATATTTGATTTTGCCTCTTTTTACTTATTTTAATTAGATTTTTATTGGAATTCTATCCCAACAGAGGCTATTCTAAGTGAATTGAGCAATACACTTTAACTTTCAGTAAAGGGAGTTTCAAACAAAGACTAGTGCCGCTGCCCCTCCATGGAGTTTAAGGAAGTAAATTCCAGCCCATGTGTAACATCACTTATTACTACATTGCTGATTCATCATTGCGAGTAAAAATTAATCTCCATGGGGTCTTACAGCTGACTGTGTCTTGGTTTTTGACTGCATTCCTCATCGACTGTTTTCAATCGGTTTACTTTATCCGTTCTCCAGCTATGGACGGCAGACTGGTTCTCTGGGTTCTCATGGTGACCCTGTCCTGGGGACTTATGGGCACCTACGCGACGAACGCAACGACTCCAGCAGGAATCACTACCAGTTTAGCCAACATGACCAGTCCAGTGAACGCCACTGACGCACCGGCAACCACGACTCAAATGGGAATGACCAACACAACCACGGCTCCAATGGGAATGACCAACACAACCACGACTCCAATGGGAATGACCAACACAACCATGGCTCCAATGGGAATGACCAACGCAACCACGGCTCCAATGGGAATGAACAACGCAACCACAGCTGTAATGGGAGGGACCAACGCAACCACAGCTGTAATGGGAGGGACCAACGCAACCACAGCTGCACCGGTAAGAAACTACACATCCCCAGGGAAATTTTTGCCTCCCGTTATGTGCAACACTACAACAAAGATAACAGATCGTAACATTTTACATAAGATAGGTTGTTTTCAAAAAAGGAAAAAAAGGGTATACATCACTTCCATTAAAATGGCTCCCATCTACTTCGCAGTCGCTGATCTCTCGGGCAGATTGCGGTTCTCGCAAGCTGTGTGCAGAGCAGCCCTCAAACTGCAACCCCGCAGCGGGCGCACAGTGTATCTTTTTCGCCGCCGTCCTGAAGGGCAATCAAAGCTTTGAAATCGAACTGTCAGGAGAGACGAACGGCTACATCGCCTCCGTCCTGTCGACCGACGCCACTCGGGTAGGTAGAGCTCCGCCATCCAGGTTTAAGGAGGCGCGAACCGTAACTGAGCAGCTCAGTCTCGGTTCCCAGCGTTCACAACATCTGGGTTAACACACTCCATCTCCCTTGCTTGTTTTCTTTTTGCAACACAGGGGGGCAACGATAAAACCTACATGTGCGCGAATAGCAATGGTGCAGTCAAACTTTTCGAGGCCCTCTTCGACAACAACCAGCTGAATTCCGTTAACGTGAGTTCCATTTTACTCAGATACGCAATGGTGGTGATGGATTTGTTCACGTAGGACCATGTATGTGTTCACTGTATTTCTAATACACACATTTAGGCTTATGGTAAAAAAAAATGTTTCTCTTTTTTTGTCCGAAAATGTTTCTTCATCAAGTCAAATACAGTTACTGAATACAAACAGATATCTAAACATTGATGCTGTTTGCACATGTAATTGTTTTTAACACCCCACTAATCGTAATACTCACCTTTTTAACCACATAGGAGAGTAAACTTATGGTTAGAGGCAACGCCAGGGGGGGTAAAATCCAGTGTATCTTTGAGGCTCCGGTGCCAACCCCCACAACCAGAGCTACTGTGAACACAAACTTCTCAGTCTCAGTCCTCACCGGAGATTTCAATGCCAGTAAGTGCCTCCTCGCATTTTGAGCAATGACCTGACAGTGAGATTGAAAAATCACGGATACATAAACTTACATTCCATGTCTTAAATCAAATTGCTGATTTTTGTTTTTCTGTGCCTATTTCATGTTTTTTTTAGCTAGTCAACAGTTTGGAGTTCCTACTCCAAAAATAGAAACCAACGTTGTTGACCTGGCGAACCCTAACGCCACAGCCACCAATCAGCTGAGCAGCAGCACCACATCGGCACCCATGACCACGGCTCACGGAGTCACGCTCCAGCAGCCACTAATTCAAGGTAAGCCAGGGACACTCTGTTGTTTTAAAGTTGCTTTTGGTTGTTGATTTTGGAAGACTTAAGCATTATCTTAAAAAAATAACGAATAGAATCACGTGGCAAAATGGCCTAACACACCTGTTTTTCTGGTTCCTCTTTCCTCGTGTAGCGCTGCTGGTCACCGTCGGCGTCCTGGTTTTCTCCATGCTACAAGGAAACTGATTTGAGGCGCCATCAGATAAAAAAAAAACAACCAGCGTTTTCGATCCACGAACATTTTTGCTCCTAAAAGATGCATCTCAGGGGGATAGGATTCGTTCGTAGATCTAAAAGGAGAGGGGTTCGCTGTTCAACAGCTTTCTGGCTGCTTTAATAAGCAAGTAAGTTGAATAAGAATAATGAAAAGGATATTTATGTCGATAGAAGCTAATTTTTAGCTTCTATTGAAGTCATTTTACCACAGGATTACCACAGGACTAAAATGCAATATAGATAAGAATGTTTGCTGTTAATCTGACTTCACAGAAATAAAACAAACTTTTTTCTAGATCATGTAACAGTTTCTACAAATTTGGGGTTTTGGGGTCTGGTTACCTTAAAGCCTTTATTGGTTTTCTAGAATAAAACAATGTAAAGACTTAATGGGAATACCATGGCTCAGTCAAGAAGAGGAGAATTGTGAGTTTTACAAGTCATTTATATTTATGTAAAGGCCACAACATGTATTTTTCCCTTTTATTTATGCTATTGTGATTTTCATGTAATGCTTCTGTCTTTTCTTTTTTTTTCTTTGTAATGGCATTGGTGATTATTCAGCAGTGCTCACGATATGAAGCCAACACTGGCTGATATTTTTCTGCGCGTTCATAAAAATCTTGATGATCACAAACGAGCGCAAAAATGCTTTTGTATATTTGCAGATTGTAAGAGCCCTAAGTGTACTGTATTTTTCAAATAAATGCATTTATATATTACCTTGATGTTGGGTGCATTCCTTATTATTTTTCATTCTTTTTTTTATATTGTTTTGGAGTTTGAAGCTCCATAGAGAATAGCTCTTCATAACACGTGGCAGTTAGGCCATAAATAAAATCTACAAATTAGATTACTCATTGTTTACATTTTTTCATCTTTACTAACAGAGAGCTACATGTTATTAGTTTCAAAGGCAAGTTAACGTCTGAAGTGAAGCTAACTGCTAAAGCTAGCTATGTTACAGCCGTTTTGATACAAGCTAAACAAGACTGATACGTTACTAAATGAGTAAGTAGCTGGTTGACTACACTGTGTAGTTTTCTTTCTTGAAAAAAGGCTTAGATTTTAAAGTCAAACACGTAAGCTAGTTGGCTAAGCTAACATGACCAAAAAATGTTGGTTTTGCTTCAGTTTGATTAGTTATTTTGTGTCAGCAAGGTTTTGTTTGAGACTTAAACACGAAATGAAAATGCAATAGGAAGACACTGTTTTGAATGTGGTAAGTGATTTAATTAAAGTATGTTTTTCTCCTAAAATGTTCTACATTTGCTGCTTCATTAATAATAACTCATCCTTTTTTCCATCATGGTCGCTTATCATCATCTAAGCTAGCCTGTTTAAAAGTGTTTGACAGATTAAGACTGGGTGAATGGTGGCCCTGGATAGCAATACATTCTATAGAACATATATTTTTTATTAATAACCATCTGACAGTGCTGTTATAAGGAAGAATTCTATTTGTCTCTTGGCTTGCCACTGAGATTATGCATCCCGAAAAGCAGCAACGCCTTACTTTAAGTGTATCGTTGGCAAAGAATTCAGTCTTTCCATTTAGCAACGTAAAACCTTACCAAGAGAAACAATTTAGGTCATTATGTCAGTTATAAGTGGCAGCCACTGAGATTTTTTTATCCTCTCTTTGCGGTGTAACGTCTTTGTTTCCGTGTACAAATGGAAGACATGTCTTTCAGCTCTATGACTGTTAAGAGGCATCTAAGTTATGGGAGTTAGACAATGAGATGCACCACTAATTGAGACAGTAAATATTTCATCATACAATTTTCATTCTTAAAGGGAAAGGCATCCAGCCTTCATTCTTTGGTAATGTTCTTTGTACTTTGAATCTGCCTCTGGTATGTTGGTACACAAATCCTCATATGATCATGTTAAGGTTACAAGACAGAGTGGTTTAATATTGTGTCTCTGTTTTAACAGTGACGTAAGTAATCTTTTCATTTTTGCATTGCACAAGTTTGATGTTTAGATGGTAAAACGTGCAAGAAGTGTATTTTTTTATTTAGAATGAAAACTGCAGAACAGAATTAATCATAAAAAATAAATCGAGCTGAGTAAATGACAGTAAACTGGAAGAATAGTGTCACTTTATCAGATGAAGCGCTCGCATTTTTTTCCAATTTCTCAGAGCACGTTGACCTCTTAGACCATTCCCATAGGAATGGTTGCAAGGGTAGGATGTAATAGGACAGGAGGAGCTTTCTGAGCATCGTGACCAGACCAGGGGGATTTGTGTGTGAAATGGTTCGTTCCTTGCGTTGAGGTGCAGCGAAACCCTGTGAGTCTAAGGAAGTTGCCGAGTGAGAAATAAATGTAACCTTAGCAGGGTTAACAAGAGTCTTTTCAAATGAACAGTACAACCACACCCAGAGAGTTAGGGAGGGGCTAAGTAATGGCTTACCTGGTTTTACTAGTCCTTCTTATCTGGAGTATCTGCTACAGCAGTTGAGTCACGACTTTCGCTTGGGGTGGAAAGGTTTTGGCCAAATTCTTGTAAAACCGATAATGATGAATAATGCTCATCTGATGCTTTATCAACTCAGTTAAAGACCTGATGAGGACTAAATGATTGTCATAGGATGTGTCAGTAACTTGGAAGAAAGGTACTTGCTTTCTAGCCGGACTATTTCTTTTTCACGTTAACCCCTATTGTTTGCCCTTTAAACAAAAGATGTGGCATGGAAGTGTGTCTTTAGTAATAATAACAAGCAGAAAAAGAAAAGAATCCAGAGTGTAAAAGCCAAGGAGAAATAGATTGTTACATTTGAATAACAATAATAATAACTGTGAAATATGTGCCTAATATGCATAGTAATACATGGTAACATTTACAGTCTCAAATCTTGTGATAAAAAGTTAAAGGAGCTGTTTTTTTAAACATATTTCTTACATTTCCCCTCATGTTAACCGGGCCTTTTTCATATTAGGCCATTTCTTCCACAAATTACGTGAGTGTGATTCCATTTCCGAGACAGTCGGTGGTCCCTCGTTTAATGTATTTATTCCTTCAATTAAAAACATAACCCATTGGCCCCCAGTTGGAACGGCTCATTATGCTCGGCTCCCTCCTCCGGTTGTCTAAGTGCTGAAACACCTCACATGGAACACAGGGAGGCGCTGCAGAGCTTTTGTTGGAGACACACTCAGCTGTATCCAGGTCTTCTCTCCTCCTGTCCACCTGCACGCTCCCTCACCATGGCTCATCTTTCCCTGACCTCTGACTGTCTTTGATACTCGTCTTTTTCCCACCACTCTGCTGGCTTGCAGACAGCTTTTTCTTGCAGAAAAGCCACGATCAGGGTGTTATATCACTGTTAATGCCGCCTTTCAAAGGACACGTGTCTCTATATAATCAAGAACTTGTTTTGTTTTTTTGCATGAGGGCTCTTAAAATGTAGTTTACCTTTTACTTTGAGGCAATTTGCCGAAATTGAAAAGTTTAGATTTCGGCGAAACTCCAAAAAAAAGCAGGGAAAAAAATCCACTGGCAATCTTCATTGTCTTGCATAATAACAAATAATAAGGGCGCAAACAGAGACGTCCTCAGAGAGAGAGTAAAAAGTTAGCTATAATACTGGCTACAGATTCACAAAATAAGAATATGATTAAATGTACTAAGTAATGCAAGAATACAGTTACACAAAAAAACCTGACAGCAATGGGAAAAATGAAAAAAGAAAGTCACAAACGGACTCGTGGGACAATAGATTGTTACAAAGTGCTCTAAAATTTGGAGAAAACAAACAAAAAACGCGATTGCAGATAAAACCCCTCCCGACGGGGGAAAAGTGACCTTTGCATGAAAGTTCTGAATAATTATAGACTAATAAAGTATCAAAAAATAAATAAATCAAAAAGAAAGAAGAGTGAATACATCCACAAAAGAGACCTGTGATGTGACTAAAAGTAGCAGTTCAAACAAAGGCAGCAGAAACCAGCCGGTCTTATGCAAAACGCCTCAGAGACGCAGAGAATAAAACGAAACACAGAGAAACACACGAGTGCAGACGGAGGGAAGGCCAAGCATGCTGATGATCACGGGTGTGTGTTCCACACTTCTCTGCTGGCCCGAGTTTGCTACTTTCAGCCTCGTGTCGCTCAACATTTTCTAACCCTCTTTGCACATTTGCTCACCTAACCAGGTCTTCCACCCAGAAATGTTTATCGCAGGCTAAAAAACCGAACATCTACCAAGGTGTTTGGTAAAAAAAACTAAACAAAACATCCATTGTTGGGGCTGACAAACTTTACCTTTCATGGGTTTTGAACTCTAACTCTGTTGATGGGACGTTACGTCCAAGTATTTTGGACACGACGTTTGGCACCTGACGAGTCGTCAGTTGTGGCTTCATTACGATTCGGACACACGGCAGAAACAGAGGCATCTTGAACACATTTCCTGGTTGAACTCAGTGGGGGAAAGGCCTGTTACGCTCTCTGGGCGTGAAGCCGTGGGCGCTCCCGTAACGAGTCCACCTGGAAATATTCTGCTGATTTGAGGGTGACCCATCGAGATGTCTGTGAATCCGGGTCTAGCAACTATGTCAGTTGTCCTTCTTTTAGAGCAAACTTACTTTAAACCTGCTCAGTGCTTTCCAAAGGCCATGATGGAAAGTGGACAGAAATGGGTTATTTGTTGCTACATTCGACTGCCATGCTCCTTTTATATATATGCATATATTTAAGATTAAGCAAAATACAGATAGGCTTAATCGCCTCCTCCATACTGAGAGTATGTCTCAATAATGTATGGCTACAAAATCCCAGTCCCACAGTCAAACTTCTGGAGGCTCCTCTGGAGCTGCAGACTGGGTGGGGTAACACTTTTCATTGTCTATTCATTTAAGTGAATCCAGGGAAGGGAAAAAAAATGGAAAGTTTGAGAGCAGAGAGGGACTGTAGCGCTTCTGTTAGGTGAGGAGGAGGGGGGGAGAGGTGGGAGTGTGTGGGACTGTCGAGAGAGAGAGAGAGAGAGAGAGAGAGAGAGAGAGAGAGAGAGAGAGAGAGAGAGAGAGAGAGAGAGGAGGGGAAGAAAAAGGGAAAAAAAGAAAAAAGCAGCCTGGACATTCCCAGGCTGGGAAATACAGCAGAAACCGTGGAGGAGAAGAGGAACACTATTTTTATCTCTCTTTTTTTTTTCTTATTTCTTCTTTTTAACAGGCTGCAAACTTTTTTCTTTTCTTGAAAAAAAGGGAGAAGATTTGTAGAGGAAAGAGAGAGCCAGATGAAGGGGGGTAGAGAAGGTCTCTCAGTAGCGTGAAGAGAAACTTGTGCGGAGAATGTGGAGAGGAAGCGGAGTCAGGAAAGCAGCTCGGGACTATGTAGGAATTCCTGACTGAAGTCATGGTGAGTAAAAACAGTTTTCATGCCCTGTTTGTGTGGAAAATGCTGAAGGGGAAACAAAAAAAAACAGGGGGAGGGGGGCGTGGGGGGGGGGTGACACTGCTGTTTGTGTGTTGTTTTCTCTTCAGTCAGTTTGGACAAAAAACATAGATTCTTGTATGACCTGCAGTCCTGTGGAAAGGCAGACTTCCCAGGCTCGCTTCTAAACTGAACATAAAGTATATTCTTCATGATCTGAATTCATTTACACCCCGATGGGACTCGTTTTCTGAGCTCCAGTCCCTCATATCTCACCCAGAGCGGCTTTCTATTAGTGCTCAGCTAGCGGTGTGTAAATCACCCCAGTGTTTCGGCCGTGTGGAAGTTGGTGGTCTCTGCGTCTGGCCCGCCGCGGGGAAGCCACAGAGCCCTCTGTTGCATCTCTCGGGATTTTCCTGACAATCCCCACCCACTTTATGGTCCGATCGGCGGCTCTCGGAGGCTGAGGGGTGGCAGGCGCACGCACGTATGTGTGAACATAAAATTCACTTTAGGGAAGGACGGCCCAGGGAGCCAGATCCCCGATCCGGCTTCTGTGTGCCCAGCAGGGTGGAGCTGTTTGGCAGGGAGAGAAAGAGAAGAAGAAGAGAAAAAAGAGAGGGCTTGCAGGAGAAAAAAGAGGAGGGTAGGGTTTCTTTTTTTAAAGTTTTAGGGCACTTGGAACGGCTGCAGCGGCGGTTTGGGTGATGCTGCATTTTCCACATTGGATCAGGGAATAGGAATAAAAAAAAAAGGGGGGGAAAAAAAGAAGAAGCGGGGGAACAAGGGATGGCATGGGCCTCAGGAGAGGGAAGAAGAACATGTGCAGCCCAGTTTGGGCTCCCTCGGTGCCCAGTCGGGAAAGTTTAAGGTGGAAAACAGAAACAGATGTAGACCCGGGAGTCACAGCAAAGTCACAAGGAGGGAGAGAGAGAGAGACAGAAAGAGAGAGAGGAACGGGACTTTTCCTCCTCTAACTGCCTGCGTTCACACTCTGATAAGGCAGGATGACTTCATTAAACAGGCGGCTGTGCGCAGACCCGCCGGGGGGGCGTGCACATAGGTGTCAGAAGGCACGCGGCCGTTTGGCAGTCCTTTGCCAAGAATATGTGGCAGAGGGGTAATTCCATTCCCTCCATCTGGAAGGGTTTTGAAAATAAAAGGGATGCATCGGGTCAAGAGTCTAGCCGAAAAAAACTGCTTTTGCCCAAAGAGGTGGGGACAAAGAACCAGACGGGATCTGAATCATGATGTCAATCACAGGAATGCTGCGTTAATGGAGTTTCCTGCGATTGTCCGGGGGCCTCTGACACGTACGGCGCAGGCCTGCCCAGGATGGCCGCTGCTGTTTACCCCAGCGGTCAGCAGCCCCTCGGGCACCGAGGCAGAACCGACCGGACGCATACGGCGGACCTTACGCGCCGCAGATCCCCACGAGATTCAGACGACTTCCGTCACCCCCTCCGGCCACTTGAAAGATGAGGCACGAACACACATCTAGGATGAATCTACAAGTAGCTTTTGGCTTTAAGTGCCTGGTGGGGCTTTTTGCAAACTAATTCCTCACAATTTGGGGAATTCAGGCTGGGAAAGCGTCATCATTTAAACCCTCACCAAACACTGACTGAGTGTTTCTCGCTCACTGGATGAGAAGTCCTGCCAGAACCTGAAAATATTACAAATGCAGTGGCACAGGAGCAGGCTTAAGGGTTTTGAAAGTCCTGCTTTCACAAAAGTGGCATCTGAAGAATCCCTTTTTTCCCTCATTTCTCTCTTTTGAAAATCCTGGCTCAAAAAAAAACAAAACACAAACACCATGGATCTTTGATACAGGGATGAAAAATATATATATTTTTAAATTTAGATCAATGGAATTTAACATGAATATATGTGCTAAGTAACTGACCCCTGACTCAGTAAGTATTGTCCCTGCTAAATAATGACAGTGTGTAACCAGGAGAGAGTTCCCTCTGGATGTATGATGAGATCTTCATCATGAAGCAATCAAACAGTCAGAGCCAGCTTTATAAAGTTGAAACTGGCTTTGACTCATGTGGCAGAGATATTGGTTTCATTTCAAAAAGTTAAGAGACACTCAAGCTGTTTTTCTACTCAAAAGAGAATATTTTATATATATCAAAGGATCATCTAAACCTCAGCAACACTTCATGAGAACCCATTTACCAATTCCTGCCTAGGGTTAGGGTTAGGGTGACCCCACACATTACTTGGAGGATTGGAAAACAATAATACTGTGGTGGGGAAAATATACATACAAATATATAATCAGCGTTTTTATGCAACTGGACTACACACATTTAAATGAAGTTGCTTTCATGAGCGCCAGACGTGTTTTCTTTTTTATAAAAAAAACAACTGACCGTACTGTCTCCACCAACAGCTGTGATAGAGGCCGATAATAAGGTGACGGACGGCGGTCTGTGGGGATTAGCTGCTCCTTCCAGGGTCGGCTGGGTTCAAAGTTAAGAAAGTGAACTTTCAGCACACCCCCGCTCAGCTCAGTGAACCGCGCACGCTGTTTGGGGGGGATTTGTGAGGGTTCACCATGTGCACAATAAGAAAAAAAGAGGGGGTAAAAGCAGGTTTTTTTCACGTTAAAGCGAATGTGCTTTGAAACTTGTAACTCTTGAAAGCATGTGACAAACCGCCGAGCTATTCCTTATTGCCCACATTTGCAACCGTGCAAATGGGAACACATAAAGGCATGAAGGCCTAAGCTGGATTTGACTCTGTCCGGCGGCGGCTGCCTGAAGAACCAGGTGCTGTTATTTTATAACCGGCTGAGTTTTGAGGAGGAAATCTGCATCAAGCCTCTCTGCTTTTCTTCTCCTCATCTTCATTTCCCTTTTGTCCCTTCTGGCTTTTTTTTCTCCCCCTTTTCAAGTCTCTCCCTCTGACTTCTCCTCTTTCCCCTCATCCCCTGTCACAATCTCTTGTTTCCCCACTAATCACGTCCTCCTCTATCAGTTCCACATTCTGCAGGCTCCCCTCAGCTCCAGCGCTTTCCCCCTGCTTTCCGTGGCCTTCGCCTACATCTGGTTTCCATCATGGTTGCCGCTGCTCTTGTTTCCCATCGATCTCTCCCGCTGGTCAGCCTCCTCCTCCTCTTTCTTCTCTCTTTTCCTCTTTCTGTCTGAGCTCCCCCCTTTCTGTGGAAATCCGCCTGGTTTTCTCCATGTCTCACTCCACGGTTGTTTTTTCCTTTCTCGCTCTTTGTTTTCCTCCGATGTTTTGAAGGCCTCTTTTCTGGACGCCGTTCAGTGACCCCTCGGCTGATCTACCTTTGCCTCGAGCACGGCGCCCACCTTTTCCAACGTCACTTTAAAGCCTGCGATAGTAAACGTGTGTTTTTGGAGCTGATAACAATGTTGGAATTGTATCATTCCCCCCCCAAAAAAGAAAGAAAACAAAAGCCAACCAGGTTCTCTCCGGGTTCTCCGGCTTCCTCCCACAGTCCAAAAACCTGCATGTTAGGTTGATTGGACATTCCAAACTGACCTTAGGATTGAGCGTGTGTGGTTGTTGGTCCTTGTGTGTCTCTGTGTAGCCATGCGATGGACTGGTGGACCGTCCAGGGTGTACCCCGCCTCTGGGTTAGGCTCCAGTTCCCCTGTGACCCCCTTAGGGATTAAACGGTTACAAAAATGAATGAATGGATGGATGGGAGACCCTGTTAAAGGTCGCCCTTTTCGTGCAGGTCTTATTTGACCGATCCCTCCAGTTCCACTTGAAAAGGAAGCTGCGTTCAACACAGCAAAGGCACGGCGTCGCTTTGGTCATCCTCCACAGAAGCGTGCTCGTGACTTTCTCAGGTCAAGGCCGTTTAGGCATGCCTGGGCATGCTGCGATAATCGTGTTTCCATGTAAGCCGGCTTGTTTGTCAGTCCCTCTGAAGGTGATCGCACGAAACGGATGCACAAAATGCACCGGGCTGTCTCTAGAAAGAGGCATGTTCAAGGGCTGGAAGCCGAAGCAGACGGAAACAATCAATCCTGTCTGCTTGTTTTCAGACACAATCACACAAAAGCATTTGTGTTTTATAGCCTTGGTCGAAAAAGGAGGGGGACAATTTTAGCTTTCACTTGGTCTGCTTTGGTGATTCTGACTTCGCACAAAGGTCACTGAGGGGCCACTTTTCTAAAAACCTCGCCTTCAATTACAGCTTTATGGTAACTTGGTGTCATATACAGCAAACCCTGACAGGCTAAAGAGTGTCTGATGAGCAACTACTGTCCATTCCACCTGTAGACACTTAAGACGGTGGCTACAGGCTTCACAGAAGTCGATCTATTCGGAGAGGTATGTACTGCTTTGTTTTATGTGCCAAGATAAAGCTGCTCAAGCTAGAAAAGGTTAGCACCGCTGACATTAAGATAAACTGGAGCAAACTCGAACCAAGACGCATCATTCTTTCTGGAGACATTGTCTTAATGGAGAAATAAGCACCACTTATGCATCACACTGGCTTCACGGTTCATTAAGTAAAATATGAGACGCCCCTCTTTTCTTCCCCCCCGTCAGCTGTCATTTCCAGTGCGTCTGAATGCCCAGGCTTCCTGACAGAACTCCCATCCTTTGTACGTGAACTGCTGGTGGAGCCTGTTGAAAGTTGCCCACTCGGGGATGTGAACACGGGGGGGGGGATCGTCGCATTGAAGGAAAAAAAAAGGTGCACGTGGCCCATCCAAACTAAATATTGCTGCAGCCTTGTGCTGCTCTGTCACAGAGGAAACTGCGCTGAATGCAGCTACTCTGCCAGTTCCAACATGGACGGAACAATGCCAGCAGGTTCCTTTTCGACTCGAGGGGGTTTGCTGTTTTAGAGAATCCGGCAGCGCGTTGACACTTTGTCAACGAGGAAAGACATCTTAATTTATCATGGGTAAGCAACGCTTGCTAGAGCAACTTCAATCTGTCCGTTGGCTGTTATTGTACCGTCAGACCAACCCCAACGAGTTTTGAACATTCAAGATGGCTGACTCTACCTAGGATGACACGTCCTAGCAGGGTGATTCCAAAGTGAGTGTATCATGAGCCAGGACCTGGGAAGCTCGCAGTCCCTGTGGCAACCAAAACCCAACCACCCCCCGTCTACCGAGGTATCTTTGAGTCAAATGAAGGGCCATCAGGGGGGTCGAACAGCAGGACGACTCTTGCTAACACAGCTGCAAACCTGCAACAGCGTGGCCGAGGAGGACATGGTCCAGTTGAAGTCCAGATTCTGAGTGTGGGCCCTTATGAAGGGTTCGAAAAGTAGGCCCAAAGGCAACACAAGAGAAGCGTCAAACAGCAAATGATTCCTTCAACTGGTTCTGGATTTTTTTTTAGTTCTGGATTTTTTTTCTCGCCGTGTGTTGTTGCTCGTTATACGTTGTGTTTTACCAATTTCAAGACGTTCTTTCAAACATTCACACATGGATAACCTTGGAACTCGTTCTTATTTACATGGCTGCATGCACTGTCTCTCTGGAGGTCCATTGGTTTTCATGTTAGGTTGTAAAAGCAACATTTTTTAGCTTCGGGGGCTCCATGAAGCCAGAAGAGGGTCAAACCGCACAACAGCTCAAGTTGAAAGGACAGCTGCTTTGCACACATGGCGATTGCTCTTGACGTTTGCACTCAGCCAGAGCATCCATAAACAGTTGTGTCCGAGAAGATGCATCAGAGATGGACCACCGTCATGTTTATAACTGCAACCAATTCAAACTGCGTGTTGAATTGGTTGAAGTCCTGGGGGGATACTTGAAAAAGGGTTTAGTCTAAGAGGAAGTTCCTGCTGGCTCGACTTGCAATCCCCTCAACCCCCCGCTGTGCTTTTACTGCCCTCTATGTGCTCCATCAGTCAGCCAGAAGGCTGTATAAACTTCTTTTACTGCCTCGGCAATGTTTACAATATGTTCTCTGTCAGACTGTTATTGACCATTTACCTATGAGCAAATGGGCCTTTTGCGGTAGACAAAGATACTACAAAGGGATTTTTAAAAATCTTTCTGTCCAGAGTTGTATGAAATAAACTTAGCTATACTGTTATTGACTACACACTACTATAGCGATGCTCTGAAAGTATACATACATTTAAAGATTTTGAAGATCTGTTGTACTGAAATGTAGATTTTGTGTGAGCGTATCACTGAAGAAACCCTCCCAAAAAAAGGCCCACTGGGTTTTTTGTGTTTTTTTCACAGAAAGCCAAAGGAATATTCTAACCTCTGAGTGCTCTGAGCCTGTGGAAAAACGAGGCTGCGTTGTTCGGCAACATTTTTATTGATGTGTCGTTTGTTACTTTCCAAATTTCCAAGTATAGCTTTGGTCAAAATCCTCTGTTAGTTTGGAAAAATTGATCCGAGCCCAGCATCAGTGTGTTGTTGATGCCATTTGCTTTACAGCCGGGAGCATAGCTAGGAAACAGCTTATGATCTGTGGACCTCAACAGGACAGATCGCAGTCTAGGATTGTTTTTTCTCCTCGATATTCATGGGGGAGGCCATTTTTTTTCTTTCTGTTACGAAGATTTGGGTGCAAAACAATTCCGAAGATTTGGACTTTTGCTTCACCTTAGTTCAGTGTGTTTTGCCAGAGCTTGTTCGAAATACTTTCCTGTTTGCAACGCTCGTTCTGTCCTCATCTGTGGCTAACCCCAGCTGTCTTCTGTACCCAGAAACAAACCCAAAATAAATCTTTCCTAATACTGTTGAACCCTGTCCTTCTATCGTAAACCTTCCCACACACATTACCTCCAGCTCATTCATTCCTGGCTCTCTCTGCTCTTTCTTGCTTTTACTTCTTTTTCCATACCCTTCCTCGAGATTTTTTTTTTTTTTTTACCGATTGTTCTCAGTCTGTCTCCCTCGGTTTCTGTAGTTATTAAGCACAATGTGCCGAGGAATCCAGATGTAGTCGTTGTCAGATGACATCCCGAGAGCCGGGTGGGGGTGAAACATTGGAGGTCAGCAAACGAGTAAGGGGCCGAGAGAGAGAGCGGATCAGCAAAGGGGACGCAGCCGAGAGAAGTAAATGGAAGGTCCGAGGGGGGAAATGTGAAAAGAGAGAGAAAAAAGTTGGAGGTTACCATGCCAACGGACCGCACAGAAAAATAAACACCCCTGGTTGCGAGCTCTGCGCCCGTCGCCCTCCGCCTCCCGGGCTCGCCCAGTGTTACGACGTGCACGCGCATGCAGCTGTGCACTCATGTGTGCCTGTTAGGGAGTTCACACACTCTTTTGTCCCGGGGGCTCGTGAATTCACTGGCCCTCGGAGGAAATGTTTGACACTCCCCAGACCATAAAACAGGAAGTTGAAAGTGGACTGCGTGCGTATATTTGCATGCGTGCGCGTGTGTCAGCAGAATGCGAGGCGAGCCGGCTGTTAAACACCAACGCAGACATTAGAGATGAATCAGTGTCCCCGTTAAAGATTAACCCCTTTCTCACCGTCTCTGTCTCTCAGGGTTCAGAGGCAATGGAGGACTGTGTGCAGGGGGCGCTCTCATCGCTTTACCCCCCTTTTGAGAGCACGGCGCCGCCCCTCCTCTCCCAGGTATACCGCGCAAACACACACTGTTACTTCAGCCTCACATCTTTGCAAACATGAACACGATGAGCAGGATGTTACGGGCTGAGATAGAAACTGGAGGCCAGCTCAAACAACATCAGGGCATATGTTCAGTTTTGGCCAAACCCCTCAAGAAGGACCAGTTCTCCCAATCATTTCTGTCAGACTCTTTCTAACACATGAAGAAAATTACAGACTAAATTCTGGACAAAAATGCACAAACACGCAATAAAACATGTTTCCGCAGGTCTTCTCGGTCTTGGAGTCAACGTACCAGCACGACAGTCTGCGCTACCTCCTGGACTACTTTGTCCCCGCAAAGCACCTCCTGCACAAACTCCAGCAGCATGCCTGCGTGAGTTCCCAGCTCCAAGCACACAGCAGACGAGAACACACACATAGCTGCGTAATCAGAAGCAGAATCGGCTGTCACATACATGAAGCATGCTGTGGGAAATCTCGACTGCTCTGGTGAAAGTTGCCCCCCCCGGCGATGCGAGTGTAATGGTGGTAGTGTTCTCAGTCCCCCTGAACAATGAGTCCAAGTCTAAGTTTTAAGTCAGTCAAGACTGTTCGAGCCTCAGGTTTAACGTCAGGGCCAAGGTAAAGCCATTAGTGGAGGCTCTGGGGTAATTTCAGGAAAATCCAAGTTGAGATTTAAGTTGCGATCGGGAAGTCAAGTTTGTTTCGACATGAACAAATCCTACATTCTGTCAAGCTTTTGCTCCCATGAAGATGTAAAGGGCAGAACCGTCGGAGAGCATTAATTATTCACAGCGAGTCCCTAGACTGTTCACGCCCAAATTAAACGTCTAGTCTTATGAAGGTTTTGTCAAGGTATTTCTCACATTTTAAAGGACAAGGGGCCACATGTCGATCCTGTTCCCTTTTGTCTGAAGTGACTGTTAACAGAACTACTGGGAAGGTGGTTCCAAGACTTTAATTTACCACAAATTCAAAAACTCGGAAGCCTTTTACCAATGGTGGGTGCAAACATTTCACGACAGCATGGTGGTACTCGTTCACTCTTCAGTTACTCATAACTAACCCTTGAGAACCAACTGAGAGAGAGTTTAGTTGGCAAGTTCTGCTGTCAGCAACCGGATAGCTAACACTAATGCTAGTTGTAGCAACAGTCTCTTAGTCAACATTTAAAATTGAGGAAATGAGAGCCTATTTGTACAGTCGTTTTTGTGTTGGCTTTCTTAGTCAAAAGAAAATGTGCCGAGCTTGGTGGGAATGTTGTTACAACACGATATTTAACGGCTGTAAAAGCTGAGCTAGCTTGGGAGGCAGTAGCATTATCACTCTAGCTGCGTGCGCACATCGAAAATAAAGATGAAAAGTTTCTGAATTTTCCTTGTGCTTCCAACTTAATTTAAAAAATGTTTAGGCTAATGATACTAGCTTTGTTGTTATCTGTTTATGAGAACTGTAACCATGGGCCGCTTCCTCCCATCTTTATTTCCAGGACCTACTGGCATCAGAAAAAGAACTGCGCAGAGGTTTACAATATCAATGCATTGGAAAATCTGGAGCCGCTTTCAGTTGCTACTCCAATGTAAATTCTGTGATAGTTCCACATAATCGTAGCCACTGGCCCCTTTTAATTAATCAGACTCTTAATCAGACACCTAAGTACTATATTGCTAACTGAATAAGAAACCATTTTTAGTCAATTAAATCTAAATTAACTCATTCTATCGTGTCAAATAACTATATCTGACCAAGAGTCAAGTGTGGGCTAAGTTCTTGTTCACACTACTCAAGTCAAATCACAGTAATAATGATGATAATCATAATCAATAATAGGATAGTTGAAAACCGAGGCAAATGA
Source organism: Menidia beryllina (assembly GCA_013363375.1). Classification (NCBI taxonomy): domain Eukaryota; kingdom Metazoa; phylum Chordata; class Actinopteri; order Atheriniformes; family Atherinopsidae; genus Menidia; species Menidia beryllina. The sequence goes on along the minus strand of JABUIW010000018.1, from coordinate 3,208,425 downwards.
TGTGGTGTTTTCGAGGGGGGGAAAAAGCCCCAATTTAACTAGCTGTTTGTTTGTAATTTTCTGACACCAACCTGCAGAAAAACAATATCAGAGCACGGTTCCGGCTATGTAAACTTGCTGTTTGTGTCCTCTGCCTCAGACACATAAACAAGGCAAACAAACCAGCGGCAACGTATACTTAAGCCGGATCCCTTTTGTTTAAACCGAGCAGCTGCTCTGTCATTATGCTTACTGAGACATTACCCAAGACGAATACTGTTCACATAGTGGAAGAAAGAACTTTCTCTTATTTCTTCTTCCAGTTTTCCCCAAACATACAGACACATGCACGGGGATTGTGAGCAAACTGTGTTTTCATTGTCGCTGAGTGAAGCTGCCTGGGACGCGGGTTAGACTGTGAGTCATGACAATAATTTCTTCCATATGTTTGTGTGTTGCTGCTGTGAGAGAAAGGGCGAGTTACAGAGCAGCAGTGGGAGTTGGGAGGAGAGAATGGACATGGCTTTCATTCACTGCATGCTAGGGCGCGGATGGCTGAAAAAAAGAGAAGATGCTTAAAGTTGCAGACTATAGAGGGCTGATTGAGTTTTTTTTTTTTTTTGGAGTAGAAGGAGGTGGCAAACAAGGCTCAAACACTGGCATTCATTGAGGAGGAGGAGGAGGAGGAGGAGGGCGGGTGGTCGGAGGAGGAGGATCTTAAGATTGCAGGATTTGGGACTGACCCCGAGACTGATAAACTTTTTAAAAGAGGAAAAAGTCACACACGCCTTTAGAATGTGTCATTTACTCGTCCCAAGCTAGTCCACTCCTTCCGGGAGAGAACACAAAAAGAGACGAAGGGGAGGCTTAAGGGGAAGAAATTGAATCAGCGGCAGAGAGGTAGAAATGGGAAGATGGAGGAAAGGTTGAGTGAGGAATTTAATTTGATCACGTCTCATGAGTCTGAAGGGCATGGGGAAGGGAGGGATCAGCCCCGTGTCAGTCCATTAGACGTGACCGGGAGCAGCAGAGGGAGGTTCCCGACTGGTTTTACACCGCAGTTTTCGAAGGAGGGGATTTATATCTGACACATCATTCATTAAGGTGGGAATAGTGCTTGAATTAATGTGTATTATCTCAATAGATCAGCTGACTAATGATCCACGAAATGCCACAGAAGGTTTCCTTTCGCCTGCCTGACTGTCAGAGTTCCTGGGTAAATGCCAGTTCTGTGGTTTTTTACTGTTTACTTACTTCTGATTTGGTTGCGCTTGCTTTAGTCAAATTTTCTCATTAATGTTATCTGATGTGTTGTTTCGCCCTCGTGAAACTGTGGACCATTTCAGCTGGGGCTGCCTGTTTTAAAAGCGCTTCTGTCTGGCTCATGGTGTCCAGAGCCTTCCCATTGTGTCAATCTAAAGGGCAGTTTTACAGTTGGGAAAACACTGTGTGAGTCACATGCCTAACATGTGTGTGTGGTATGGGCTTCGGGCCAGTTGGGCTGGTAAAAAAGTGTTGACTTGTGTAGTATCAGTTCTAGAAATGCAGCGACTAGGTTAAACGGAAGCGAACAGATGGGCTCCCAGTTGGTGAGAGCTAAAATCTGTGAATGAGAGAGCACGGCTACTCTATATACAGGACTAAACCACAAAGGTCAGAACTTTAAAGGTGAGTTATTGTCCTACAGAACTCAAGGAGGTTCAGAGATAGGACATCAGTTTCATATGACATGGATGAAGGTTTAATTATTTTACCTGTAAATGTAACCCTCTCTCTCTATGTCTCTCCCTATTGTTCTCCCATTAGTCACAATACCTTGGCTGCTTGTTCCTTCACTCCGGGTGGCCACTTTGTCTGGGCGAGAAAGTGGTTGTTCAACTCTCCACTTTGGACTGGAGGCTTCTGCGCAGTAATGACTTCTACCTGCAGGTGGTGCCCTTTTCCACACGGTGCCCCCGGCTGGCCCTAAAATGTTTGGCACCGGGGGGTCGTACGGTTCAGGAAATCCTGGTACCCGAGTCGCAGCACCCTCTTGTGTTTACCTCTGAGTGGCTACACAGCGTCAACAAGGAGCGGGGTCACAAGAGAGAGGGTAAGGACGAACCAGCCCTTTAATCCTGGTTACTTTATCACAGGATTCGACTTACTCATTTTCTAGGAGGATAGAATGGCCAGTGAGTTGGCTTTTGCCTTTCTTGCTGTGACACACTAACATATGTCTTGTCTTATTCTGCCTTTGCATAGTCGGAGGAGGGCTTGACACTTGCCTGGTCAGTACATGTGACGGTGTGGTACGAATCCCATGGAAGGAAGTTGTCTACCCAAAGTTTATCCACGACCCATCGGAAGAGCTGGGCCTGATGGCCAACCGTGAGGGCATGATGTCCGAGCGCCTTCCCAGCGAGGGAGGCAGCAGCCTTGGGGGATGGGGTGGCTCATCCTCTGGGGAACTGGACTCCTGGTCCTGGGATGAGGAAGACGATGACGATCTACCACCCGATGGCTTGGACTCCGACCTTGCGCTCAGGCGGCGGCGCAGCGAGGACGGGCTGGGACGGACTGCGAGGCAAAGTCACCTCGATGGGGATTATGTGGAGCTTCTGGAACCCAGAGGGGGTCCTGATGGCGGGGTTGACCCAAGGCAGAGGTACCTTGAGATGCATGGAATTTGTAAGACCAAGACTTTGCCTCTGTGCAAAAGAAGTAAGGCCATTAAACTGCGCAAGGGAAGAGCTTGGGGATATGGCAAAATGGAGAGGGGAGGAAGCTTTCGAGGTGTTCAAGGCACTAAAAGTGATGTGGTGACTCCTAAGGATGATAAGCTACTACCAAAGCCTCCACTAGGAGCTCCAGAACCTCCCAGAGGAAGACGGTCCTACTCCTCCTCTATTCAGGACTCTGATGAAGGAGATAAAACGAGCAAAGGCTCAGAATGCGCAGGAAGCCACCGTCCGTATTGCGACGGCCCATTCAAAGAGAGGAGGCCAGGTGTGGGCAGGGAGAGGGATAGCAACGGCTTTACGAAGCCATTAAGAGACGACAACTCCCTGAGTGTTGACAGCTTAGGCCCAAACGAGACCCGGGATGTCACCAGCCAAGATGCGGGGCATGTCGCTGAGGGCATCTCGGATCACGGATCTCATTCAGACTCCGTTTTTGAGGATACTGAGAAACCACTGAGTGGAGACAGCGATGCTGTCACCCCGACGTCAGAGGCACCAGAAAAACCGTTCACCGAAGTCTCCAAAAGTGAAGACATTACAACAAGAGGGTCCAAAACGAAGAACTCACCTAAACCGAAGGCCACAGATGAATGGGATGGAGGAAAGGTGGAGGACAGAGTATGTCCCAGAGGAAAAGAAATAAAAACAGCGGGTTTCAGAGCACCAAGGTACAGTTGTTTTTCACAGATATTTCAAGACACGCCGTACTTTTTCGTCATGTTTGTCTTATTTTGTCAAACTTCTATATGAAATTGCAGGTTAAAATATGAAAAAAAAGAGTAAATAACATCAATTTTATGCTGTACTCTCCTTTGCTGTGTGTTTAGGAGGAAAAGGAAGGGAAAGGGGGCCAAACGGAGGGCAAGGTCGGGTGGCCGTGCAAACCAGAAGGGCTCCAAACCACAGGGTAAAGCCTCTTTACCAAGCCCCACCACCTGCTCTTTAACAACAAAGTCGCCAGCCGCTGACGAGAACCAGACCAAACAAACCGAAGCGTCCCACGAACCTGACGGAGTGGTCACAGCGAGTAATAAAGGGAAAGGGAACACAAGAAAAAGTAGCGCAGGTCAGGAAAAAGAAAGTCTCGCTGCATCAGATCAAGCCAAGTCTGACATTTCTATAGATCTTGAGGTGATTCCCAGTGTTATTTTTCACCTCTCAGCAGAGGCAGGAGCTGAATCTCCGCCTGTATGTAATGGCCAGTCTGTTGTATCTTTATTTAACCACTCAACGGAGGAGGCTGGGTCAGCAGAGACATGTCCTGACCAACAGAATGGTGATACCTCAAAAGAGCCGGCCCTGCTGAGGGAGCTGGATGCAAACCTGCTCCAGTCAGGGAAGCTACAACTTACAGGTGAGCAACTTTTAACCCCCCCCAACAGGTTGTGCATAAACTTAAATAGCTGTATAAATATCACATACTTTCCCTTAGGTTCATTAAACTTGAATTTAATTTCAATTAGTAAGGATTTTTTATTTAACAACAACACTAACTTTGAGAACATTTGTGAAAAAATTGATAAAAAATGTTTCCCAAGAATAACAACTTTTTTTTCTTTAACATTTTTTAACCAAAACTAGCAATTGATTGGGATGGGAATCACGTGTAAAATCAGATTTGAATATTGTCAGTATTTTAAATTATTCCAAAGCATAAGGACTGTAACAAGTGTGAAACCAGACAAATTGTACACAACCCATCCATGAGGATTAGGAGAGGAGGGATGCGTATAAGTATGACTGTAATTGCGGTGCATTGCAGTGTTATCTCTCTGCCTGCCCCGTTCAGTGTTTAATGGAAAACTTAATGCCCACAGGTACGGTGGACAGGCTGGGACGTGCTCTGGTTTTAATGGATGCTTCAGAGGAGGGTCCCAGTGTGAAGGAGATGGCCCAGATTCTGGCATGCTACCACCGAATCACTCGGTAAGTCCGTGTGCTTCCTCAAATGAGCAGAAAACTCCATAAAAGCCCAGTTGTTCACGCTCTTAGCAGTTAACTTTTCTCCCATTCCCATAAGAATTGCAGAATTACCGCGTATAGGAACCTTAAAGTGAGCAGAGGCCCCCTTCAAACGACTTAACAGTTATCATGTGCGCTTAAAAAAAAAAAAATTCTCCGATGAGCTTAGTTTGTGATATTTATATCTGGCCCTGTGTCACTTGCCTCCTGACCGGGCCTTTTAGGCAGCAGTGCTCATTATGATGTCTGACTCGGCTGATTCCCATCGCCTGTTGTCGGCTTTGCCAAAAGCAGCATATGGCGGGGGGGGGAAAGGCAAACGCAGCATGTGCCAGGGAGCCGGGCGAAACACAACAAACTCAACTCAATTTAACAAACATCTCTTAGCTTGCCAGTTTACCTGCCACAATCCCCGCACTGTGCGCCTGCTCTCCTCAGCTTTGAGGGGGGATGGTGCCCCGTTACGCCTCAGAGGCCCGATTCTGCTCCCAAAACTAACGCTTAAGGTTGATATAGTTAGGTGAGAACGCAAACTTTCCAAGGCTTCTTCCGCCTGATCGATTTGGCCCCTGATTTAACCTCACGCCCACCTCTCTCCGACCGCCCTCCTCAGTCCGGCGGCCAAAGAAAAAGGTCTGACGGTGTTAATGGACAGCAGACTCTCTCCACCATCTGCCGTCTGCTTCTCTGCACTTAAACTGTTCCAGGTGAGTTGGGTGGGGGTGGGGTGGGGGGGATGATGTTAAGAAAAATGTGCCAAACGTGTGCTTGCAGAGGAGCTCACAGCTCACTGTTCCTAATGTGGGTTCCAGGTGCTGGTTCCCGGCGGCCTCGGATCCGTCCTGGTTCTGCTGGACACGCAGCAGGAGCCCGTCTCCTGCACCCTGAAAGGAGCCGAGGTGAATCCATTCGGATCATAAGTTTAGAACTGATCAGCTACCGAATCTGATGTTTCATTAGTCAGGTTTTTTTTTTTTTGTTTTAGTCATTTAAAAGACTTTTGGACAATCATTTTCATGCCTGTTCACATTAGAAACAAGAATAACTACGTCTTTCCATTGCTAAAAGCTGATTATTTGTCAGTCGGAGTCAACTGCAGGTTTTTACCCAGAACGTTCAGAGTATGTCAAATCATTCTTGGAACCAGCGTACTGCTTTGTCAGCAGAGATTTTGCTTGACAAATCTGCTCCTGCCATGTGGTTTGTATTTCAACCTGGCTCCGCTTTGCATTATGAGGAAAAGTCATAGGACGTGAAATCTGTAAGAAAAAAAAGTGACCTGAAGAAGTCAAGGAGGTGCATTCTTTTTTAAATAATCGGTTTAAGGCAGAAAAATGTTAGTTTTTACAACACAGCTGCCACTTTCCTGGACATGTTCTAATCTGTTTGTATCCTTCGTTTACTAGTAACCAAAACACATTATGAGAAAACACTCACTTCCTCTTTGGATTGTGGGCATTAGCATCATCTGTCAGATAGTTAGGACTAAAGAATCCTTCATGGATTCATTTTTTTGCATGCAGCACTACTGGAGACAGCCGGTTCCTGTAGAGTCAGGTTGCTCTGTTTGCTTGGACTCTCTCAGATGTTTCTCTTCCTTTTAATGAACGAAATAGCTAATTATTCAAAATGATTTTTTTCATTTCTTCAGTCTCACACAGTCCAGGGAACTGGAGTCCTTCAGCAATATATAGACAGGCAGCAGCTACCCACAGAGCTGGATGGAGACTTCAGCCACTGCCACTCCGACTGGCTGACCTTCAGACTGGTAATAGAAAGCTGCGCTTTCATCTTTTCAAATGAAACACACATTTGTTTTTCCTCTATTTTCATTCTTTTTTTTACCAGATCATAGTTCATCTCTCTTTGAGTTTTTGTTTCTGTCGCGACCCTGAGTGTGCCTTATAGTGACTGTAAGGAAAAGCCCTCCATATTCAAAGCCAGAAATCAGGAGGATTTAAAAAATGCTCCTGTGTGATTTCCAAGTAAAATGAGAGAGGGGACGAGTCAAAATGAGAAGATGGAGTAAAAACAGGACTCTGGCTAAGTGGTTGTTTAATCAACAAAAGAATTCAAACCCTTGTTAGGATCTAATGACTCATCAATGACTCTCCCCCTAGACAGTTGATGCTGGTTTATCCAAGCAGATGAAAACATTTTTCCTGTCCTCTGAGCTTTCTGTGACCTTTCTTTCTTGTCTTTTTTAGGTCAGTTCTGAGGAAAAATGTAAACGTTCATTTGAAAGTCACTCTTTCCACCTGTAATTTCTTTATTTTTTTCGCCTTTTTCCCTCAGAGTCTGGAAAGCCTGACAGAACGCTGCGAGAGCGCGCTCTCCCTGCTGGCCGAGGCGCAGCAGGCCATGGAGACGGAGCCTCTGCCCGCCGACATACAGGTCACCTAACCCCGCGCGCTCTCTAACCTGCTCCCCCCCGCCGCGCCAGTGGCGAGGGGACGCGTTTACGAAAAGACCTCAGACCCTTTAAGAAGCAAACCGATCTCCTTCAGGCTGTTCCCGAGAGCATCGACAAGCACCGGCAGCTCATGGCCAGCGTGTTGGCCGACCAGCGCCTGACCGAGCTCCAGCGGAGGGGCGGGGCTTGGCTCGCAGGCTTGACCAGCTCCACGTCCGGTCTGGCGCAGAAGTCCCCGGACTGCAGGTACCAGAGAGCTCCGCTTCCTTTGGTGTAGCAAAAACCATCCATCCACACTCACACTCACTCCTAAGGGAAATTTGGAATTTCCAATCAGCCTAACATGCAGGTTTTTTTGATGGTGGGAGGAAGCCGGAGAACCCGGTTAGAACCCACACAGACACAGGGAGAACATGCAAACTCCACACAGAAAGGTCCTGGTTCCCCCGGGGACTTGAACCCAGAACCCTCTCGCTGTGAGGCGATGGTGCCGCACAATAACCAAAAATAGAATAAAAGATCCCACTCGTTTTTTTCATCCCGGTGAGATTAACCCTGTATCAATTAGAAAAAAGGACGGGAAAATATTTATTTTCTTGGTTTTTTTCTTGGTACATTTTTGTGGAATTAATTAAGAAAAGAAAATAAATGTTATGGCTCAAGCTTAAATCAGGCCTCACATACCTAAACTTAAATTTAGAGCCAGTTTAGGTAGGTGCACTTATTGCCTGTGATTGGGTATAATCAGTGAAAAGTGTGCTCTACCAAATGGTTGAGCAGGATGTTACAGTTTTTTTCTTGGTATTTACAATACAACGGCCCCCTTTAAATACTTAACTGTGTTAATTGGGAAATTGTCACATAGTGCCGTCATCCAAACACGAAATATGAGAACAAAACCCTTTCCATGTGTTCGGTTGGCCAGGACAGTGCAGTCGGTTGAAAACAGTGAAGAGTGTGCAGCCCCACAGCAACTGAACAGACATTATTCACGGAAATATGGTTCATATGTGAGAATGTTCAAAATTTTACAGTTTAAAATGCAGCACCGAGAACAAAAACCAGGGGCGGGGGGTAGAGATTGTGCTCTGGGGGTTTAGCCTCTGTGGTTTAGCCACTTGTTTAAATGGCAGCTTTTTCTCACGAAGCTCACATCAACATATCTCCAAACGTCAGAGACAGCCAACGATCCAAAAGCCCTTAAATCCACCACGATGCTAATTATGGCGCTGGCATTTTGTACACTCCCAACAACCTGCTGGCATAGCTGGAGAGATGGTTCATCAGTAGCCAGATTTTCTCAATATTCACAATGTATTCAATCCTTTACAATAAAGAAGGCGAGCACTTAACACGCATACAAAATTCCTTCCATTCTCCTTTAGTTCTCATGAACAAACGCCTAATCTTATGTTTCTACAACATGCGTAACACCAAATCCGCATTGGGTTTATTCAAGTAGAAATAACCTTTAAACATGCTTGCTTTCAAACAAATCAAGCATTTGGATTTCTGTATGTTCTCCACAATTTTCCCGCCAAGTCCTCAGCCCTCATGGCAAAGTGGCAGAAAGGCAAACTTGAGAGGGAGACAGACAGGTTTTCAGACCCACGTCGGTCCTACCGGCCAGAAAGTGTAATTATGTTTTTGGCAACATTTTACCAGCATCGGGTTTCACTCACCAAAATAAGAAAAAACAACAACAGACCAGAGCACATGGAACATTGTTGTGTTTGCTTCTCGCAGGGCTGCTCTGGCTGCCACCTCTAAACTGTATGACAGCGCGGACGACGCCCTTCACCAGCTTGTCCGGGTGTCCAACCAGAGAGGCCGCGATCTGGAGGCACTGGGACGACTGGCAGGACTGGTAGACAAACTGGAAAAGGTGGGTCCATGTGTGTCCTCTTAAAGAATTGTATTTATCTTTTTAAACAGGATTTAATTGGATCCTCAATTTCTGAATCAAATCAGTCTTCTCACTACAACACATGAAAATCAAATTGAGAATTCTTCATATTATCAATTAGGAAGAGGCTTGACCTATTTTTAATCTGGCTTTCATTTCTCAATCCTGCTCCAAAAATGGATTTCAGGGAAACTCCAACACCCCCTTCTGCTTCTTAGAGATTTTCTATTAAAAATGCTCTCCTCTCTTAGTGACAGAGCCAAGAAATGATGTGCACCTGAGTCATGAATTTTCTTCTCGACACCTACTTCCCCTCCACTTCGGTTCACAGTAAAATATCCCGTGTCCTCCTCTGACCCCTCTCCCCCCGTTGGCCTGTCACCCGCAGTGTGATAAGGAGATTGAGCAAGTGCAGTCACAGCTGGAGGACTACAAGGAGCCCCCCCTCTCCCTCAGCCGGCTCTCGCTCAAGCAGCAGAGGTTCAGGACCTTCCGAGAAACGGCTAACGTGAGTGGCCCGATCACCGCGGCAGGCGTGCGGCGTACCTGCTGTAGGTCTGCACGCCGATGGCTTGGAGTTAGCGGATAGGCTATTTCAATTGACTCACAGTGGGACGCCTCCACACAGGTGGTTGAGTTAAAGCCTGTGTGTGGGTTGTTGTGTGGATAAGGAAATTCACACATTGGCTCCATCAACCTGTAGGATCAAGAATTGCACTCAGGTGTTCAGGAACCTACACATCTTCTCTTTGGGCTGGAAAAAACACCAATTAGGAATTAACTGGGAGCATCAGTAGATTCCTGAAATGGATTGTTCGTCCAGTTAGATTACACACATTCTAATCGCATAACAGTCTTGAAACTGCCGTGCAAATTGGCTTGTGTTGTTGCTCGTTTGAGGTTCCATTGATTTAACTGGAAGACCAGATAAGGGGCTGCTTCGATAGAGCTAAATAGCATCGACTCAATGTACATGACTCAAGATTTACATGAGTGAAACTATTATGCACGGCCACGTCTGTGAACGGTTTCTTCCAGGTGTGTGTTATAAATCTCCATCTACAGCTGACGCCAAGCCAAAAACCGTCACAACTCTATTATGCCTACGATCAAGAGACCCCTAGTGGCAGAAACCAAACACTGCTAAGATTAATTAGCAGTTAATTAACTATCTGAACAACTAAACCCCGAGCCACTGAACCAGCATTGATGTTAAATGACTCTCCTGATCAACCATTACTTCCGGAAACATGATTTAGTAATCTTTCCATTCATTTGTGTGTGAACCACAGAGTTTTCTGATTGGCTCTGCGTTACGTGAAACCTGGCTGATGGTTTCCACCAGTACAACAGACCTCCTATTACACCAACTAAAATATATTATGATAAATCTTGTCAACATTTCAAGACCCTTGCTACACAAATCTATATGAATAACCCATTGATAGATTTGTTTGGGTCATGAATGCCGTTCACCGGCTTATTTTAGTGAGTTTAGGTAAATAAAGATGTTACATCAGCATTTATCTTGCTGAATATCCTTTAAGGGACATTAACGGCCTCATGTGGATCTTCTTGTGTCTTCTAGGAGCTGCACAGTGAGACTCTGGCAGTGCTGAGCGATTTGGAGGGCTGGTGTGAACTGAACTGGGCAGGGCTGGGCAACATCCAGATCCGGCTTCCCCCGGTGAGGGAGAAGCTGCGAGACATGTCCCACTGCCTGTCGGACTGCTGGACCACGCTGGACAACACGCAGAGGCTGCTGTCCACGCTGACAGAGGTATGGCGGCGCCCGCAAACGAGGCAGGCGAAACAGACAGACACAGTTGGGGGTTGGAAATCGAGCGTTTTCCCTTCCCCGTGCAGGCCACCCAGTGGTGTGACGCTGTCTCCTGCACCGCCTCCTCCACGTGCCCGTCCTCTCCCGCCTGCCCGCTCGCCTCCCTCCCGCCGATCCCCCCATCCCGTTTCCAAGACGCGCGCTCTCTGGCCATGGAGCTGGGAGGCGGGGCCCTCCTGGACCTCTGGACCCAGACCGTGGAGCGCTACCAGAGGACGGTGGCCCAGGTCAAGCCGCGCTTCCTCCAGACCGACCGGGCCCACAGCCAGGCCCAGGGGAAGCCCAAAACCCCCTCCGCCAGCAGCCTGTGGGACCTGATGGGCCCTGAAGGAGAGGGCGACTGGGGGCTGGGCGCCGCCGGGGGAGAAGGGGGGCTGCAGTCCTGGGGTTCCCTGGCATCTCTGTTCAGGCCGCAAACCTGCTCAACGCTGAAGATAGGAGAAGATAAAGGAAACAAGAAAGAGGCAGTGGGAGGGGCAGCCGGAGCGGGGGGAGCTGGGGGTGGGAAGTTCCTGCAGAACCTTCTAAATCCTGCAAAGAAAAGTGTGAGTTTGGTACTTTTTATTTTATATTCAAACATGCTAAGCAGCTAAATATTGAACACATTGGAGCATTTAGTTGCTAAAGAGCTAGACGTTCCTTTAAATGCTTGATTCGTAATCACATCTGCAGTCTGCTGCTCCCCAAGTGTCTATAAAATAAACCGATAAAAGTTTAACAAGTTAAAAACGCGGTAATGATCCAACTTAAGAGGGCCATTGTATTCTGAATGACTTCACAGCCCACTGAGGCCCCACTGCCTCCCAAGCCACCCAGGAAGCGCCACCCCAGCTTCGACCTCCAGGCTCTGCTGGCGCCCCGTCGGGGTGCGGCGACCCCCAAGTCCAGCGAGCCCCCGGTGGGAGGAGCCAGCCGCGGCTCCCCCATGTCCTGGCTGGGACGGCGGGCGCTGGCCGACCCGGTCATCGCCACGGGCATGGCGGCGGCCGTTCCCGGATGGGGCAGCGGAGGAGGAGGAGGTGGAGGAAGTGGAGGGGTCTTGATCCGAGGAGTGGAGGTCAGCAGCAAGGAGGTGGTGGACCACACCGGGTCGCCACGGCAACACGTCCTATTGGGGAGGACCGACAGAGAGACAGGGGCCGATAGAGCCGGTTCAACTGCTCAAAGGTGTGTTTTCTTGTTTTGGTCCTTTTAATAACATGATTTATGTCTAAATTAATAATTTTTACCAGCATGAGATCGTTATACTTTTTATATCCCAGCTCTTTGATACCCGTCCAATGCTAATTTCTGGCTTTCCCCCCACTTCTACCTTTCCCGTCTTTGCCTGTCTCTTGCAAATTTGCTAATGAATCGGTCTGCCTCCCGGTCCCCCCACCTCTGCAGTAAGCTGTACCTGCTGTGGTGCCGGATGCTGAGCTCAGAGAGGCAGTATGTCACAGTCCTGAAGGGGGTAGAGGAGACATACCTGCCTTTACTGGAGCTCTCAGACACCCCGGCTAACATCCGGGGGAAAGCGGACTCACTCTTCCCCAACTGGACCAGCCTGAGTGCCTTTCACTCTCAGGATCTGCTCCCTGCCATGGAAGGTGCTCTCGTGCAGAGCTTGCTGCAACAGGACTGCTTCAGCAAATATGTAAGTACTGTCGTCTGGAGGAAAAACAATCCACATCTTAAGAATTCGACTGTTGTTGTCGGCATGATCCAAGCAAATTCTGGGAAAAGGAGTTTAAATTGAGCTTAAAATATGTATTGAAAAAACAAAAAGTAAGGTCCATTTGTTTGGTCTTTACTTTAAATTCATATATGTGCATTTCTATGGATTTCTATACACACATTCATATGTATATACATAAAGTATATGTTTATGTGAAGCAATTTAATGGATTTGAATGAATCACAGAATTTGAAAGCCTTTCATTTACCTTTCAATATCTTCTTCTCTCAAAGCGGGAGCAGTTTCTGCAGTATTCCCACTACATCAGGTCTAAACCGGAATTGGATTCTCCTCTGGTCACTCAGGCCTCTGACTTCTTTAAGGTGGGATTCCCACTTTTTTCAGCTGTTGATTTATACAATTGAATGAGTGAAACGCAGTTTAGTATCCACAAATCATCTGCATCCATTTCAGTAAAGAAGATTGGGAGGGAGCAAGTCCCAAATATCTCTACTGAACACACCCATGAGTTTATTTACATGAGTTAAAGGGTCGTGAATATTTTTTTCCTTTGAAAATCCAAAAGAACTAAACGGGCACTTCAGTAGAAGTACTTTTTGAGTACATCACAAGAACAAAGCCAATTAAAGTAGCTTTATTTGTTAGTGGCGGCAATTAAATACGAGCCATATACAGTCAAGTTAATTACATGTTCGGTATACAACTAGAAAAGCCAATTAAAGCTAGATTATAAAGAAAGTCATTTAAACTCCCGAGCTAAAATTAAGTCAAGCTAATACATCGGCACCATGATGCGATTACCATGGGGTCTTTGTGAGGAGAGATCACAGTGCTTCAGAGCTTTGAAGCTGCACTGAAGTTTCAGAGAGCTGCCCTTCCACCAGATTACCACCAGGGGGCAGCGTGCTCTGTCACCAGCCAGCCTGCCGTCATCACACAGGATGCTTTATGGATATGGTGATGATAATTAAGCTAGTGTGAAGGTTTAACGGCCATGTCGATCATTTCGGGGGATGGTGGGCATGATGGTTATGACGCCGGCACAGGTAACCGCCCCTCCATGGTAACTGTGATCGGCGGTCTGAAAAGAAAGCGTTAAGATCAAAACAGCTGGAACGTCACTAAACAAAATGGTTTACCATTAATTAAATCAAAGTGGAAATACAATCTGACTATAATGAGCTAAATTTACCTGTAAACAGAAGTCCAAACTACAACAACTTTAAGCTTAAAATGTGTATTCAGTCCTATAAAAGCGTGGCATCAAGCTTCTCTTTAGGATGTCCTTTCCCCTTTAAGGTACAGACAGAAACAAATGAGGGACTAAATAATAAGCTTCTGGGAAAGATATTTTAACACACACACACAGACACACACACACACCACAATGGCATTGTCTGGGAGTTATTGCTCTTTAGATTACCCACACACAGACTGAAAGTCACATATATGTAAAGACACAATCAAATCTAACATCTAACATTTCCTCTGTTTCCTATCCATTTTGCTAAAGTCCAAACTCCCCCAGGCCTCCCCCCTGTCCCCTCTGTCCTTCCCTCACTGCCTTCAGGCTCCCATTCAGCGACTGGAGCAGTACTGTGAAGCTCTGGAGGAGCTGGGGGGCATAAATCCGGCCTCAGACTCCGCCCTCTCCATCCTAAGGCACGCCCAGAGGCACGGCGAGGACCTCAGGGCCAGTGACCTCATCGTCGGATGTCCGGTGAGAACGCCTGTCCCAGTTTATGAGTCTGCAACTGTCAAGTCCCACTTTCTTTTCTTAGAGGGAAAGAAACTAAATCATCTTGATGAGGTCAGGCCAGGGAAAGTAATGGAACTGTTAGCAGGGCTCTTTCTGTTTAATACTCACAATTAAGAGGTGCGAGGAAAAAAATGCATTGGCGTTTAACTTCTGAAAACAGAGAAAGGAGCTCATTAAGTCGCGGTTTAGTTTAAAACATGCTTTAAAGCTCATTTCAAGAGGCTCATTTGCATTTTTCTGTAACTTTTTACCACTTTACCACAAGAAACCCCATTTGTTAGTACAGAACGTGATGATTACATTTTCTTCATCTTTACCGGTGAGAGACTGCAAATGGAGGAAAAGAAAACCAATCTGGAGGCCAGATCGCGTGTTCTTTTGGATGAAACGCGTTGGTAATCTCTTTAAAGGTGCTACTCTGACGCAGCAGCGTTCTTTAGATGCAGTCATGATAAATGTTGCACTCCCACACACACACACACACACACACAAAAACGACCTCAGGGCGAGAGGAAAGATTACAACTGCAGCCTTTCCATCCAGCTACTTGAAATGGCCGCGCAAAAGCTCTCCAAGTAAAAAAAATTACTCAAAGTGCAGCTGTACGTGCGTTTGAGTGGGTGTGGATGTGGGTGTCCATATTATATGTGAAGCATCACTTGTAGCATGACCCTCGCATCCCCGGAGTTTCAAAAATAAAGTTGCGAGTCCCTGGTTGGCCGGTGAAATGCCAGTCCTCTTTCAAAGGCTCTCGGCAGATAAAGCTGACGGCCTCGTGCGTTGCTAACTGTGCTAACTGTTTGTTTGGGCCTCTCTGCACATCTCAGAATTAACTCCAAACGGAGGGAATTTGTCATTTTTTGACTTTCACATGTGTCTATCCGCCTTTTGTTGCGAGTTGCAACGGCATTACAAAGTCTCAACCCTGTAATTGCCATGAACAATAAAGTCACATTTTTACAAAAGGCGTGAGTCAGACGGCCAATTAGAGTAAAGTTCTCGGAGAAAAAGAAAAAAAAACAAAACATCCTTTGGAAGTGGGAGTATGTCACTGTGGTACGCTCTTTGCTTTGTCCCTTCTCTTTATTGAACTGTGAACAAGGCCTTTCAGTCTTTACAGATAAAATGTTTTGCATTGCCAAAGTGAAGATTTCAGGGATTGAAGGACGTTGAGGACTCTAAAACGCAAAGATTTTTGCTTTAACGCCAAAGCACCCCTTGTAAAGATCGGTTCGTAACCTTCAGGTACATCATGTACGTTTTACAGAATAATTCAAGCTACTTCAAACCTCAGTTGAAGACTAAAAGTTGGAAAACACGCTGGGATCTGTGTTCAATCACAGCAAAGATGGCGTCATGCTAACATCTGTGGGATTTCAGATCCCCGTGGCTGAGCGTGGAGAACTGGTGCGGCAGGGCGAGCTCACGGTGTGCGGGGGCCCTCGGAGGAAGCGGGCCGGGGTGAGGAGCGTTTTCCTCTACCGCCACGTGGTCATCTTCACCAAGCAGAAGAGCGCGGGGCCGGGACGCGTCTCCTACAACTACAAACACAGCATCAAGGTAACATTTAGTTTCTAAATGCCGCCGGAGGTTACTCGGTTTTTCTCAAATGTTCCGCCATCATCCCTTTTGCAGACGGGTGAGATGGGTCTGACTCAGAGCGTCGGGGATGAAGGCGTGAAGTTTGAAGTCTGGGTGCGACAAGCTCCTCGGACTAGAGATTGCGTCACGCTCCAGGCGCAGGA
The DNA here is from genome assembly GCA_013363375.1 of Menidia beryllina. Classification (NCBI taxonomy): domain Eukaryota; kingdom Metazoa; phylum Chordata; class Actinopteri; order Atheriniformes; family Atherinopsidae; genus Menidia; species Menidia beryllina. The sequence goes on along the minus strand of JABUIW010000018.1, from coordinate 3,192,420 downwards.
TAGGGAAGACAGGGCATCCTGGACTCAAGACATCGCCCATCTTCTGTGGACTCACGCCATTAACAACACAGGTCCAGTATACCCTTAAGCACATGTAATCTGATTTCAGTGAGAGCTGCCTAAAGTCTAAATAGAGGCATTTAAACTTTTACTACCTCACACATCGCGTAAGACAGACAAAGAAGGTATGGGGTTCAGTGTTAGGTTGAATGATAGGTTGCTGTGCTCTTTCTTCTGAATTACAAAACGCGTGTGGCTTACATGTTCTAAGCATGTGTGGGCCGCAAAACAAAAGCCGCAGTTGGTCGGCCTTTGGGCAGATCGAGACAAAGAACTACCAAAGAACAATTAAAGAATGCTAGGAGAATGTAGGAGCAAATGGAGAGTAGAGTTGTGGGAGTTTTTACAAATGGTGTGGGTTACATTTCTCTGTTTCTGCTGAGATGGATTGACCTTTTGGGTTTTAAAATAACAGACAATGCTGTGTTCGTAACCTGCATTCTATGAAATTTCCTCCCGGGGCAGAGAGCCAAAAATGGTCTTTCTGTCTTTGTCTTATACCCTTTTCCTAAGCTTATGCTCTATGGTACATTTTTTAGGGGAAAAGCTATCTTGTTGTTACACTGCTATATAATCAGAATTGGGAACTTTCTACACTTACAAGCTGTCACTAAAGATGACAAGATATGTTCCCATTTGTACCCCTGAATCCCAATTGTATAACGAAAACAAATATGTAAAAATTCCACACAACAACAGTTACGGATTATTTTAGAAATTTATCCGTGTAAGTTTATATTATTCCTTATCATTTCTTTAGTGGGCTTGAAGGAAACGGAGGGCCCTGATTGGGTTTAATATTTTAGTCGACTAAACAAATCAGATGTCTCTTTGTATAGCTAAACGTGGGATAAAATAGCCTTTCCTGTCAGGGGGGAGCATAGAAAAGCACTGCCAGCAGTTGGGTTTGCTGTGTGATTTTGGTCCCAGTGTTTATGCGCAGGCCTTCCAAACACACAGAGCTGCTGGCTATCACATGTCTCCCTGTGTCTGAACACTGCTTCCTGCAGTTGGCTTAGATTTCGGTATCATCCTGCACGCGGCGCTTCGCTACGTCCCTATAGAAGGGATTAATGCTTTTCAAATGTCCCCACAGACGAGGCGTTCTAAAAATAAAGTCGCGCCAAACTGACACGAAACGTTCGCCGACTGCGTCAGGGTTTTAAATTAACGCAGTTTTGGACGCCGTCGCTCACGTTGTGGGTTTGATTGATTTCCTCAGAGTTGTGTCTGAAGGAGTCGCTCTGCATGGGGATTTCTAGCAAGCTCCTGCTGGATGCCACCGGAACTCCGGGCTCAGAGCTGGACTCCATCTACAGCCTCAGTGACAGAGGTAAGAGCACAGCTGCTGTTTGGGCCTGTAACTGGAACAGAAGCACGCCTCTATAGTTTAGACGCAATCAAATGGGGGGGGTGGGGGGGGGGGGACCTGGGTGACGAATATCTTTCGGCTTTCAGAAGCTGAAGGTTTCAGCAGCAGCCTCGAGAAGTCGCCGGCATGACGTGATCAGAACGGATTGTTTACATTTGATCTGGAAGCCAAAACTGATGTGGCCCCTAAGATAGCAATCAGGAAGCAAAACATGTCCTGTCTGTGCAAATGCGATAGATAATTTTGGTAAATGTTTTTTTTTTTTTTTTTTAAAAAGCAGTCCTCTTAGACCACTTAATAAATTGTTGACATTTTCTTTCGTGCTGTGGAATACGTTATTTAAACCCCTGCTGTAACCGGTTCCCGCCCCATCCTCACTCTCCAAACATTACCACAGAGGAAGATATCCACATTGGACAAAATCAAGACAAAGAAACCCCCTATATGAAAAGCCTCAAATTGACTTCCAGCACGAGGACCTAAACGGATTTAGGAACAAATGTAACGTCGGCAAAACACTCAAATAAAGCCGGGATACGGATATGTCTCATCAGCTCTTAATTACTCTGTGGAATTGTCTGGGGACGGGGGGAGGATGCCAACGGCTGCAATTTTTCACAGGAACCTGTCCGATCTTGCTGATAACAAGATTTTAACAGCTCAAACGTTCACGTCTTTCCCCTAATTCCACTTCTTCATAAAGCCCTAGTCATTTTGAATGGTAGTGCAGAATTAAATGACGGTATTTGCAGCTTTCATGGCCAGGATGGGAGACTTTTGCTCATCCAGTTGTCCTTGCTGTGGACACCAGAGCACCCTCCATGCTCCATCTAAAGTCTAGATGGGCTTTGTCATCTTTAGAACCGCTGGAAGGGGGACCCACCAGGCCACAGGCGCTGTGAGATAACAGTGAGAGCTGACAGATGGCTTCCTCCTGGCTTAAACGGTCTTAGGTGACACCGTGACCCGTGCGCCCGTCGTGGCGGCATGATTTAGTAGCAAGTGTTCAAAGGTCTCAACCATCCAGCAGGGGTTTCATTATTAGGTCCTTTGGGAGCTAATATGTCCTCACACTCAGATAAGGCCCTAGTTAAAAAGCCAAAAGGTCAGCGTAGACTTGCTTTGCGGAATATCTTCATTCAAATGAACTGCTGATCGTTGAATTTGCATGAATTGCAAACTCATTTTTTGCCCTTCTCCCAAATATTTTGAGGTTATTGCTGGCAACAATTTCTAGATTTTTTTGTTGCATGTCAGCAAAGATGTAGTTGTATTATATATGTAGTTATATTGATCAATTAATTCATTTTGCAAGAACATTCTCCAATTATTTCTGGAAATTAGGTGGCAATTGTGGTACTTTAAGATTTTGTGTTTTTTTTTGTTTTTGTTTTTTAAATGTGTTCGAACTTATCTTTGCATGAACTATGGAAACTCATAAGAAATCCATAAAACATCTCATGGCCAAACGTTATGTTTAAGTCAAACGGTACGAAATACATTTCTTGCTTTTTCAGCTGCCAGAAACGCGCCCCTTTGGGAGAGAAGTATATTCAGAAAGTTCAGAATTGGAATATGGTTCTTTAAAAAAATGTATAAATAAAGTTTATTTTAAATCACCAGTTTGGTGCAGATTCCAACACATTGTGCCACAAAATGTGATTCACTGCTAAAATGAAGGAATCGCTCCCGCCTTCATAACCTTTCTCTAACAAACACATTTATTTTTTAGTTCTGATTCCAGAGCGGCTGCAGTCAGGTTTGGCAGCGCATCTTTATCAGAACACACCTGTTCAGAAACTAGTCTGCTCTGTAAAGTGCCTTAAAAAAAAAACAACCCAGCCGCTAACATTTGGGGAAAGGGACATTAGTCATGCATTGTTACAAACAAAGCCACAAAAGCTCCTTCTAATTGCACCGGGCACACTCCTGAGTTTCGACTCCTAAATGCCGTGCCGTGAGTGGCGTGTAAACACAAACACGGGCTGCCGCGTAGGCGCACACGGGGAAGCCATTACAGACTCCGACAGAACCCGCCGGCCCTCAGATTCCGGACTCCTGCCATTCAATCTCCAAGGGCCATTGTTGCCCTCCAACCGGAGCGATTTGCCATTCATGCCTGGGTGTAGTGCGCATACTGCTCACCAGGTGTCTCATTGAGCGGATTCCATTTAATTTAGTCCCGGGAGACTTAACCTTGGGTTAGAAATTCACTGAGCAGGATCAGACAGGAAAAAAAAAAAGAAAAACCTTCTCGCTATGATTCTCCTGTTTTTTTCTCACCTCTACCTGTTTTTCCTGACACTCTTTATTTCAGGATAACCCTGTAACTGTGCAGCGAAGTAGCTTTAGGAAAAAAACAAACCTGTAAAAGTCAAACCAATTCAAGCAAGCAGATTGCAGAGAAATGCTGGATGAGACTATCGCGTGCCAAAGCTTTGCTCGGCTACCTTCGGAGCCATATTGAGACACGCTATAGTCTGAGGCTGCCAACCTTTCCCCTGCTCACAGACACTCTTTCTCTCTTTCTTCCCCAGTCCACAGTAGCTGCTCTGACTCCTCCTCTGTCGGCAGCCAGAAGGAGGGGGGATCCCCGGCGTCTGGAAGGGACCTCAGGAGCAGCTCGGGATCAACGGGCTACTCACAGGTGGGCTCAGAGTGTAAACACCAGGCACGCGGACTCAGCCAGCCAAAGGGGAAAAAAAGCAGTTTTAACACGTATATAGACATAAAGCTACATAGTAAGAAATGTGTTTCTCCTTTGGCCTTGAAGCGGGCTTTTTCTTTTTTTTTCTCCAGTGGCAGAGGCATTTCCAATGTGTCTGTCCAATGGCGGTCGAGGTCTTATTCTAAACCCACTTTTAGCCTGGGCCTGAGCCCAGGTCAAACACACAAACACGCGAAACGAACAACTCTTATACCTAAATTCTGAGTTGTTCGGACATCCTGGCAAAACTGTACCAGATTTTTAACAAGGTGGTCAGTCCTCCCCGGCCTCAACATTCATAGAGCTCTCCAACCACTTGTTTGTCCATCAGCCTTTATGAGTTGAAAGAAAGACTCGGAATATGGTCAGCATGGAGACGTTTACTGTTTTATGTCAAATATTGACATAAAATACTGTCCAATAAGAAAATGTTTTCCATGTAAGTCTAGATCTTAAAGGACAGACATCTTTTCTCCCCAACTGATGGTGTCTTTAAACTTCATCTGAAATTTAAACAGTTAATTTTCAATTTGACTGTCTTTTCCTTTAAATTGGTTTTTAGTAGTTTTTTCTTTTTTTTACCCACTGGGCATTTTTGGGGTTGAAAAGATACATAAAAAACATCTTGGGTAGCGAGTCTAAATTTGGGGCGAATCTCACGTCGTTGTAAACACTCTGTAGGCGTTGACTCTATGACAGGTGCATTGACAATATCGAAATTTAAGATTTTGCACAAAACCCAGATTCTCATATTATGAGGCCTAAACTGCTTGGGTTGTAAATGGGTCAAATTCACCTGGAAATTTTCATCGATAAAAAGGAAATTCGGCTGCTTTGAAATCACCGTCCGGTGCTCGCAGGTTGGAGAAATAAACCGATTGTTGTGCTTTGGGAAAAAGGAAATTAACCAGAAGTACTTATTGTTTGTATAGAAGTTTGTCCGGATTTGACAACAAAGACAATTGTGAACAGAAATTGTCGTGATGAGACTTGATTTGTATAAAACACATATCTGTTTGACATTATCATGGGACTAATACAGTTTTGGATGATACATATTTTAAAAAACGCACGCTTCAGTTGGTAAAAGTCTTGATTATATGTTTATGAAGCGAAAACCTGATGCATTTATCCAGACCCCGGCACCAGCCCGCCGTCGCATGAATTGTCCCCACGCGAGCGCGCGCATCCCCTCTATCTCCTTATCTAGCAAACAGAAAAATGACAGATTGGCAAACAGACTGCGCCGGGAACAGATTGACTGGCAGACGGACACACGCAGCCCGCACAGATAGGGCAAACAGGCAGGCAGCGATACGGACGCGCTCGGCCCCGCGTGGAGGATTTCGGCGCGTCACGGCGCCCGACGCAGGCCCGAGCACAGAGTGTAACATGTGACTGTTTCTCTCTCCTCAGAGTCACTCCCCCTCCACGGCCGTGTGATTTTCATCTCAATTAAGAGTGAGTTGCATTTTTTCCGTTCTTGTCTTGTTCTTTCTTGCGTTTGCTGCTCATGCCCCCCCCCGACCTCCAGTTTGCTCACTTTGTGCCGTTACACGTTTAGCCTTTTCCTCTTGTTTGTTTCTGATGGGAAAAATGATTGTCCACATTTTCACGCTGAGATCATAAAAGTCGGTGAGTGTAACTTTTTTTTTCTTTTTGTTTCACCGTTGAATTCAGAAACTGGAAGCCGGGACTTTTTCAAGCATCAAACATCTCCAATCCAACTCTCGTTGAGCTGAAGTGGACCTCGAGAAGCCGGAAGACAAAAGACAGACCCTCCGACTCTATTGAAACTTCTCCCTCCACCTAGCTCTCCTGCCCCTTTCCCCCGTTTCACCCTTCATATCCTCCAAAACAAATAAAATGCCAGAGGATTAAGCAGAGCTGTTGTGCTCTGCTTTCTCCTGTTTTTTTTTTTAAACCCACTAGTTCCAATGTAACCCCCCCCCCCCCCCATTCCCCTCTCTCTCTCTCTCCCCCCGCGCACACACACCCTTCAAGAAAAGCTGCATCCAAAACGGATCAAAATCGCCCTGTTTAAAGCATGACAAGCACCAGCGGGGCTCTCTGCACTCCGCCATTTTGGATCTGCCAGTCTCGGTTGCTGGCATAGTCATCGACACCAAAGGCACTTCAGCCACACAGTGCGGCCATTGTCTGCCCCGCAGCCCCCCCACCAGGCCAAACCACTTGGTCTGAACCACTGACTGCCTGGCTGGCTGACTGCACGCATCACATGCTTCCAGCATCTGATAATAAACAGGAAGTAATATGCAGGGCGTAAATACGGCGTGGGATTGCAGATTAAGAATGTATTATGAACTTTATCATCCTCATAACGCCGAGCGGAGTACGGCTGGCTTTTTTTCCCCTTATCCCCCCCCCCCATTTTTTTTTTCTTTTTCTGTGCCCGGCCTGTCTTAAAAAATGCGTGGCATAAGCAAGGTGAGATTGCATCTATGTAAATCAGGCAACAGTGGCGTGAGCGTTCATACACACAAACACACACACACACACACACACACACACACACACACACGCAGTGTCCCTCAGCACATGCAGTCACTCTTATTGTTATCAGACAGAGGAGCTCTGTTCACACTCAGCAAGTCATACTCTCACTGTGCCCGCTTTAGAGCCTGGTACAGTGACTAAATAATGGAGCCGAGGTCATATTCAAACTCATACAGCAAAGCCTCGCCTCGCTGAAGAACCGGAAAGATCACAGATGAAAAGTATCCAATCTTTTATACAGCATTTGTCTAAGCTAATGGTATTACTTTTTATTTTTTTTATTATAAACAGTGGCAAGAATTAAAGGCAAAAATAGTATTTAGTCTTTTTTTTTTAAAGTGTAACTTATATAAGCAACATATTGGTGCCTTCGAAATGTTCTTTAGTGTACTGATGAGTACTGGGGTCTCATGCGACGCCTTTTAATAGAAGGTGCCATGATCTATATGCTAAAGTTATAAAAAAAAAAAAAAAAGAGGGTGTCTGTGCAATTTTGATGTGTGAGCAAACAGATGTTATTAATCAGCTGAAGCTTTCCTGATTGGTGCGCTCTCTCCATAAAATGGAGGAGGGTGGATCTTTTCCGCTGCTTAGATCTCTGCCTGCCTCCAGAGAAGGTGAACTGGACGTGGTCATTTCTAAACAAGCGAATTCATGAAATCAAACTGGCGTCAGGTTGAAATGGGCCTCTCACCGACTGTCTCTAAATGCTTATTTTCAGACGTGTGTCAGGGTTCTGCTTCTGCAAGATTAGATCTCCACAGCTTGCTTGCCTGTAGTGTCCCACGTGGCATTCTTTTTCCAAAATGTTAAGGGCTCACCGTATGTCCCTGTGGTAAATCCAGAGCCAGAGGAAGCTTTGCATGATTTCAGGAAACAGAGTTAGACAGCCGGTGCAGCTTTGTCCAAAAATAACCACCTCGCGGCAATAATAACACAACAAAAACTCCTTTAAACTCTTAACAATTATGTCAGACTGGAGGGATAATGGTGGAATAAGTCAGGAGACGTCATTGTCATTAGTGCGTAAACATCAGTGTGTGGAACTAACCAAACTTACCCACTTAAGTGAGCAAATGGTGTGTTTGTGTGTGTTTTTGAAAATGTTTTAAGGGAACGCATTTCTATTTGCTTTGCTAGCTTTGGGTCTAAATGATTCCCAGTTTGCGCAGCCCTGAGACCAGCACAAAAAAAAAGTTAGATCAGTGGAGCGTCGGCACAGTTTCCAGAGCAAAAAGCAGCCCAATTTGAACAAGGTTAAATTGTACGGCGTTTGCTGCCTTTGCACAAATATTTTAGGCTTTTCATCTATTTTAACCTCAGACAGACAATCTTGTTAATTCTTTGTGACTGTGTGAGGGATTTGTGTTTTTTTTTCCCATTTAACTTTAACCTGTTGCTATGTTTAGGCATGCGGACAACATGGTCAGGAACAGGAAGAGATAACAGAATGCATAATCTTTTTTACATTCCTACTTGTTCCTCCTATGGCAATTTGACAGTGATAGAGTAACAGTTTACAAAAAGGTTATAAACATCTGTGGCAAGTTTTGTGGTTTCTAAACTAATACGCCAACAATCTATCCTTATAAGGTTTGGATAAAAAAAGGAAATATATTCTTTTCAAGATCTACTCATGATCTTAAGATCCATTTTTAGCACTTATGCTAATATGTGCCACTTTCTGGTTCAACATTCGGTCACAAGTAAAAATGTCAGATTATTTGCGTTTGCAAGTCCAGGAGCTGTTCAGAATCCTGGATTTTCATAGTATGATACCAAATTCAGTAGCTAGCTGGTACAGTACGGCCTCTGCTAACTCTGACATATTCAAAAAGTTCAAAAGGAAATCCTCCCTGTCCTTTGATAGCCTCTTTGGTACAGCACTTTTATGTCATTTCCTTTTAAAAGTATCTTAAGGTCCGTTATTTGAATACAAATATAGTATGATTGCGCACTGACCTTATTTGGGGTGCAAGGGACGAGAAAATTCAGCTTTTTGATTCTGTAAAAGCACACACAAAACATATCGAAAAGACACAAAAATAGAAATAAAGCACACGTCTACAGTTTGGTGTTTTCCATTTTGCAGTAATGACCATCTTATCGTTGGCTCAGTCATTCAATTGCCTCGTCTAAACTTGAGCGCTGGCTTGATTTTTATTTTTTCAGCCTTTTACACGTTTTAACAAGACAGCTGGTCACCAGATTGAGTTGGTCGTCTCTGCTTTTTCTGAGGGAACTGGCCTAGGGTTGTGTTTTGTCTGATGAGGAATCACCAAAGGTGTTACTTACTTCACAACCTCACCGACTTCCTCTCCGTACATCCTTTTTTTTGGGGCGCGCCTCATCATTGCTAGCTGCAGTTTTTGTTTTTACAATGTGGCCAGGAGACCGTTATCTTCACGTTGCATAAACAGAATAACCACAATGTAAAAAAAAATTGAAAAAATCAACCAAACAGAGCGAGAGAATCCCTTCCCCTTCCTCCCCGGTTCTGAGACTCACGTTAAAGCCATTGATAGCAGTGTTGCACGGCTGAGTACTACTCCCATGTGTACTACTTAAAATCACCGAGTGATAAATACATGAAATTAGAAATGCAAATTATAGATCAAATTCATTTTCATTTAGTGAAGATAGTCCCCCACCTACTGAAAAAAGCTTTGATATCACTTACAATGACGTAGTTCAGATTTTATAGCAGCAACTGTACATATAAAGTCAGTAAAAACCAAAAAAAAGCACACCGTAGGTCACCGGTTTAGACCTCCGAAACCCAGAAGCTAGCGGCGGGCGCTTATCAGATCTGGCGGGGTTTCATATCTGCATCCAAATTTCACAAGTTGCAAATGACTATTGAGCAATTTTCCTGAATCAATATGTAATTTGTTGGCTCGGAGAAGTCTGCGCACCTCGCGGCCCTCGGCTGTTTGGTACATCGCGCTTATATTGGAAGCCGTGTAATGAACGCCATCTTTCATTCCCGCCGCCGTATAGACTGTCATACGCTGAGTCCGTGTCTTTTGTACGCGACCGGGAGGCAGCGTTATCGTACAGAAAACTTTCCCTCTCGCTCCTTTTTTCTGTGCGACACCCTCTGCCTGATGTTTACATTTTTGGGAAGCCGTGTGGAATGTCTGAGATGCATGCTATGCTTTTACTTGATAAGTGTACTTTTGTACTTTTTCTGTGTTGAATAAAACTGGATTCCAAAAGCTCATGGTCGGGATTAAAAGAAAGAAGGGGTGGGGGGGATTTGGGGTGGGGCGGATGTGCTTGAGCCTTTTAGCGGGTCTAACATGAAGCCTGTGACCTTATAACCCCCCAACTTGCCGTAATGAGTGTGTGGTCTCTCTTCTGGAGGCCAGCTGTGCTGCTGCTGCTGCCGCCGCTGCCTCACAAACCCCCCCCCCC
>JABUIW010000018.1:3146037-3181947 GCA_013363375.1 Menidia beryllina | reverse complement strand
AAAAGCGCCTTGTCTTTTTGGCGCGCTGCACCCATCACTCACCAAATCAGAAAACGCACCTCACACAACCTTCCCTGCAATCATAAAAGCCATTAAACATGTTTCTATGGGCACACACCCTCCGGCATTTTACACATGTAATATTATCTCACCATATCTCCCCTCCACCTCCCTCCTTCATTCCTTCCCCTGCTCCTGTCTATCCATCAATCCACCCTTCCCCTCCCCACTTTCCTCTCCATCTCCATCCTTTTTTCTCCATCCATCTCCCTCCCTCCCTCTGAATCCCCACCTCTCCCTCCTTATATCTCTCCTCCCCCTTTTTTTCTCTTTCATTCCCTCCTTCCCTTGTTTCTCTCTCTCTCTCTGGCCTCCTCTCTCGCTCTGTGTGTGTGTGTGTGTGTGTGTGTGTGCGTGATGCTTCAGTGCCCTCAGTATTGTGGCTGCATTGTGCCAGTAGGCGTCGCCGCGACAGCCGTTGTCACGGCAGCATTGTGATGGGGGGTGAGGGGTGACGTGTGTGTGTGCGTGCGTGCGCGTGTGTGTGTTTGGAGGGGTTGGTGGTGGGTGTGTGTGTGTGTGGGGGGGGGGGGTGCATTACAGTATCAATACCCTGACACTGCGACAAAAAGGACAGCAGCCGTAGCCACATATCACTCCACCTCTGCACTCCTCCTCCCTCTCCCCCTCTTCCCCTCCCTCCTTCCTTTTGACCCCCCCACCCTGCCACCTTCACCTCCCGTGCCCCCCCAAATCAATTTCTCCACAGACCCCCTCCCCTCATCTCACCCCCCCAATTGATTTTCCACCATATCTCACTGAATATGTACATATCGATCCCCTCCTCCTCTCCACCCCAGCCTCATCCCTCGCTCTTTTCTTTCTCTCCTTCTCTTGTTTTACTCAAACATCTATCAAATTTCATCCCCTCCATCTACGCCCAAGCCCCTCCACCCCGGCTCCTTATCTCACTCCACAACCCCACCGCACACACGCGCACACGCACACAGACAGACACACACTTTTCTCATCTTTCATTTCATCTCTCCTATTCTTTCTTTTCTCTGTGCCATCTCTTCTGCCACCCCCCCGCCACCACCATCCCTCTCCTACCCGCTCCCCCATTACACCTCCCTCCTCGTCTCCCTCCCTCACGGCTGTTTTTTTTCTTTTTTTTTTGTTTTGTTTTTTTGTATTTGTGCATGTGTGTGTGTGTGTGTGTGTGTGCATCTCTGTCTCACTCACTCTCTGCATATTAATTGGTGCATTTCTGCTGCGGCGGAGAAAACAATCAAAGCGTCAGGGGCGGGTGACGATGCCATTGTGGCACATATGTACCAAGTGCATGCACACAAACACAAACAGAGACAACACAGACACAACCCAAACACTCGCTTACACACACACACACGCACACATAATCAGAATACAGTTGCAGGGACCCCAGCAGACACAGCATACCTACATATATGCATTTGTACACACACACACACACACACACATAACCTGCTGATGTGCCAGATCGGCTCAGACACACACCCCCGTTTACGCACACGTTTGATTTACTGCGCGCACACACTGAAAACAGCCATGCACCACACATATGCCACAGACTTATTCAGTCAGTCTCAGACACACAATAACAGGCTTACAATGGCTGATCCAGGAGATATGTTCTGCGTCAGCAAAGACATTTGAATTTCTGAGCTAACATTTACCTTCACACAGTGTGTGAGCACATCACATTTAAATGTTAAAAAGCAGGGCCCGTAGCTGGAAAACAGTCCCACTTTCATTTATTAACCGATTCCTTCAGTGTGTCATGAATAAGTGAGAGCTGGAAGGGGGAAAATGCACGGCATTTAAATAGGAGTTTGAGGCAGATCAAATGTAAAGAGGGACAACTCTGCTCTCATTAGACTTTTTGTTGTTGCAATTCATTTTTAATCTCACTGCGCAACTCTTGTTCATAAAGGGGCTGAGAGCCGGTGGAGTGTGGGCTTTGCTTCTCCGAGCGCACCCAAGCACTCGGGAGAAGCGTTGTGCTATATTTGACTCTCAGCTTTTAGGTTGTTGTCGTTTGGCCTTAAACAGTATGCTCACTTAACCAAGCCAGCTGCTCGGAGAGACGGATGCGAGAACAAACTTCGGGGGAAAACAGAGACGGGATCGATGTCAGCCGGAGCAGATAATGGCGAGGGCAAAGATCCTTTTAAAATATTTGAGCAAAATCAAGACTGCATCAAAATAACTTTCTCAAGGCCAACGATAATAGATTACAGCTTTCAGAGAGAATTCAAATGGCTTCCTCCCAAGTCAAGACTGACTTAAATCAGATACGTATGAAGATCCCGAAACCAGTGATACAAACACTCACCCCTGACTTGCCTGCACGCTCTCATCCAAGTATCATTTTTGCCACATAATGACAGGGTGAGTGACCTCCAGAATGCAGTTTCACTACTCTACATGGGTTGAAATATCTAAACTATAGCGTTCCGCATACTTTGAATCCAAAGACAGCAACTAATGTGAAAGTGATCGTTTCCAATGACAGGCCCAGAAGGAACTCCATCCAACATTGTCAATCCCATTTATTCTTAGTGGGGTTGGAGGGGGCTGGCATATCCTAGCTTTCATTCGGCGAGAGGCGGGATACACCCCGGACAGGTCGCCGCTTCATCACCGGGACGGATAGAAACAGACAACCACACTCTCAAGTTCATTTTTAGGGAAATTTACTGTCTCCAATTAACTTCAAATACATGTTCTTTGACCACGGTAGAAAGCCGGAGTACCTGGAGATAACGTGCATACTCCGCAAAGAAAGGCATCCATACCCTAGGGGATTCGAACTGGTAACCCTACTTGCTGTGACGCAACAGAGCTAACAACCACACCGTCCTGCCTACCGCCCAACAGACAAATGCCCCAACAAGTAGGTCATTTTAGAGCGGGCCAGGTGCCTGTTGAATGGTCATTGTCAGTGACATCAAAAGGCTGTCTTGTAATTCAACACAACCAGGTTTAGAGACATTAAAAGTTTGGATAACCATTCAAGAAGGTTATAGAGTGATAATGGGGTTGTTTTGCACTGTTGCCTCAAAGCAAGATGATTCCTGGTTCAAATGCTGTTTGTATGTGAGTTTATTGGTGCTATAACCTACTAGTGATTTTAAATGAACTGCTGGTATGCTGTTTTTGTAATGTGTACAATATTTTGCATACCATTATCATGAGTATAGCTAAAAATAGTGCCTTTACTAAATTCACTTTACTCTGTTTTCTACGCAGATACAAACACAGCTTAGGTTACAAATTCCTGAATGTATGTTTGTCGAGGATAACATTAAATTCTTTCTCATATTGGGACCTTTGTGAACCAGTGGTCCTTCATGTGATAGATCGCATACTGGTCTCAGGGGTCTCATCTTGTATTATACTTTCAACAGTCATTTGACTGTTCTACCACCCTCCCACTCATGACTCAAGATGATACAATGTGGGTGATCTCAGCCACAAATAGCTTGAATTAGTCATTAATGTAACTTTGGTGTTCGGCCAGTTTTGTTCACGGCCTGCTTTAACAGTTGTGGTTATAAATACTTTTAGTAAAATAAACATCTGTTTGAAACCTGCACAGGCTGTTATGCAGAAATGTATGATCATGTTGAAGATGTCACCAGAAAGTCACAGTTACAAGATTTAGATATTTTTTCTACATTATAAAAGGGATATTTAGTATCAACAGATATTTTTTTAAGTACAAAAAACTTTTAAGTTTAAGTTTAATAAGAGTTGGAATGTAGAACATGTATGAAAGCTGTAATTTGGCTTGTACATTGATCAAACTGTCTTGGTCTTGTATCTTCATTGGTGGGCAAACTTGAAGACTTTGTCAAAAACTGACCACGACTTACATTTAAAACCCAGATAAATGGAAGAAGAAGACAATGAAGAAGCTGTGTCCTACTAAACAAAGCATTAAGTTAATATTTTCAGGATACAATCATATTTCACTGCCAAATTGCAAAATCAACTGCATCCTGAGCCTCCTTCCTCAGCAGGGAGGGTAAGGGCTCCATTCTAACATGATATAAAACAGACATTTATTTCAGTCTCCAACTTTACCGACAGAGCCCAGGAAACCAAAGGTGGTAAAACACTTAACAAGAGAGCGAATCATTTAAAACTTGCCATCAGCAACAAGGCTAAGGCAGCATCTGTCTGTCATCCTTCTTTTTTTCCAAACTCTCCCGCAGTAGAATCCGATCTAAGGTTAATTCCCGCCCTGTATCTCGCTCTCACATGTAATCTCTTTTTTCATGTTGCCTTACTGCATCTACCAGTGTTTTTTTGCCTTATTTCTCCTCCAAACTTGTTTTCCCCAGTTATTGTTATGTCTTTGCTAGAGTGTGACACAGGACGTTAAAGCAAAAACAGTGTGAAAAACAAAAGTTGTGAACTAGGGAAACCCCTGATCTTGGTCTGCTGGGGCAGTTTCAGGTCCAGTAACGTGCACAGCAAAGGCTGGGGTACTTCTAAACCAGTCAGAGGGAGATAGTTTTAAGGACACAGTCACAGTTGGGGTTATGTTCAGAGTGAAGCAACTTTGTCAAGTGTCAAAACAGAAGAATCTCTTATTGTTTCTGTATTTTTATTTGAATACTTTGGGATTCTTGTCACGCTGCATGAAAAAGAGTAATGTTAGACCTAAATTGCTATTTAAAAAACATGATTAGAATCACAAGTACTGCAAAACATTTTTTGACTAGTTTATCTGTTACTAGTTCGCAGTTTCACTTTCACTGGGATGCAAGCACCGTGTTCATTGTTTAAGTAAGGCTTGTAAGAGACCCAATTGGTTTGATTTACTCTTAATTAACATATCATTATCCCCTAATTATCAGAGTGAGTAATCATACCTATAATTTTAACTCCTCTTTGCCGCTTTGCATGTTTCCAAGCAACATTGGAGGCTCACATTTCCAATAATGGGAAATATAATCTTATTCTCTGTCTTTCTTCATATACGAATCAGTAAAAACCAGTGACATGGTTTGAAAAACCTGAGTAAACAGTTGATTTGAGTCCATCGTGGTTGTTGCTCTCGATCGGTCTTTGCCTGCAGATATTGTTGATCGTGTCATTTCACCCCAAACAAATATAATGAATTATTTAGTGTTGCTGCTCTCACAACCCAACCCTTAACTTCATTCCTTTTGTGTGGATTTAAACTCTGCACTTACTAATCCATCAAAATAGCCTGACAACAACAGCTAATATCAACTAAATCCTCATTCTGAAACACGTTGAGCTATTTTCTACAGGAAAATGTGCAGCACATTCATTTTTTAAGCTTAGAAGAGGCTTGCAGAGTCAGATCCCCAGCCAAATGAGCCAAGCGTATGCCCAGAGACTGGAAGTCAGACAAATGTAATTCTAACTGAGACATTTATTGGAGCACCCACAAAGTGCAGTCTACCCATGACAGGACAAATAGGATGATGCAGAGACTTACTTATGCTAATTGTGTTGATGCTGGTACATGGGCTGGAGACGTGCACCTGCTACAACATACCCGCTGCCAACTGAGAGAAGCGGGTGCTGGCCATTTGGAAAGCACGCGTTACAAGATTGAGACAATATGTGGAAGTGGAAAGAATCTAACCCCAGTGCTATGGCCGTTTGCGAAACGTTCATGTCACGGTATCTTTTAACATCTATTCATTATTCTTTTCCATTTGACATCGCCATTACAACAGTCTTTGTTTCCAGTTCGGTTTGCCTCGGCCGCTCACTTCTTCTATGCATTGATTTTGGGTTTACTTTAGGCATCAAAGTGTACCTGATTAGTTTAAAGAACATATTTGATGGTGGCCCATGCTGTTTATAGTATATTAGAGTGCTCAATTAAAATTTTAACTGGTTTTAAAAGTCTAAAAATGTGGCCTTTTCATGGCGTTTTGAAACTCATAATGGAATGAAATATGTTTACCATGAAAAGGGACTGGTTAGTTACTGAAAATATTTATTTTAATATAGGAGAATATAACTTCTATTTCTTAAAATGCAGTTTCCCAGATAGCGTTCTGTTTTTTTCACCTGATTTTGTGCCCCTCATATAGCTGCCACATTTGTTAAGGGACCCCTGGAAACCTCCGGAGGAATTCCAGTGGTCATCTAGCCTAATATTGGGAGTTCCGCTTCCAAACGTGCGCACTTTGTTCCTTCCCATTCACACAGTGGCCATGTGCTTCCGGGACGGCTCAACACCACATCTAAACTGCCTCTTGCCTCCTGTCATCACTTTTCCTACACTTCAATTGGTGTGAAACTTTCTCCTTCTCTTTCCACTCCAACCAACCAACAAAAAAAAAAAAAAAAGTGTCTAAATTGTCAGCTACCCTCCAACCCAGATGCCATATTTAGGATACAAATGTGAGGAGATGACAGCGTTGTAAAATGGAGCCCGTGCTGAGATTATAATTAACATTTCCAACCTACATCACTCTCCCTCCCACTTCTCCATTACTCTCCCCTATTCACTCACTCCTGTACGATAAATGGGGGGAAAATGCAAGAAGAAAGGAGAGAAGGGGAGAAGGAAAAGAAAAGGGAGATGGAGGAGGAGAAGGAGGAGGAGAGAGTGTGAGAGAGAGAAGAGGGTGACCAAAAGGAGGGAGGCAGGAGGGAGGGGGAAACGGCGTATGCTTGTATACAACCCTGATTTCCATTTTTTTTCCCAACTCGTAATGTATTTAATTCAAGTGAAACGTAATCATGACGTGTCGTGTCATTAATCTCCTCGCCGCCTCTCCCGTAAGTACACTGAGTCTTTACTTTCAACATATACCCTAAATCTTCATTTATCTCGTTAGATTTTACACAGCACTATGTTTACATAGCCTGCGTTACACTTTTATGCGCGGTGGCATGAAGCCCCGCTGATGGAACATCTTCAAAAAATTGGTGAATTTACTGCGACTGTTGTTGCCCTTTTTTATTTTATCACGAGCAACACACGGGATAGATAATGGCCAACATAGTTGCTGGCTGGTGTGTGTGTGTGTGTGTTGTTTTTTGGGGCTTTTGTTTGTTTTTTTGTATTTTCTCCCTTCTCGCTTCGTTTACGGGCAATTTAGCTAGCGTGCGCGCGTGTGCTAACACGGGAGTGATTGGCATGTAGCATGTATGTTGCCGCGCGCGCTCCGGACACACACTTCACGTGTGTGTCACGTATGTAAACCGGCGTTATGTGCGCGAGAGGCAAGTAGCACCCCAGAAGCTCGCCTTTGGCCGTGACATGACAAAAAAAAAAAAAAAAAAAGAGCGGAGAAATGCACTGTTTTCACCCCACGGTCGAGAGGACACTCTTCGCTTAACAGTTCGAACAAGTCGACTCGGTGGGTCAGCTCGACAATAAACGAGACTCAAAAATGGTCGCAAGTGCAGCAAAAGTCACTCGGGAGTTTGTTTAAAGATGTACACGTTTCAAATTCTCGTAACTTCAAACAAGTTGCTCCGTTGGCGTTGTGTGTCCGCGCGAGGAGGGCAGTTTCGAAATTTGGCAGCTCTCATGTGTGTCCCCTTGAAAAAAAAATTAAGAAAAGAAAGAAGAACGACGTTTGAGTTTGATGAAAGTAAGCTTTTTGCCCAAAAAAAAGGGTCAAGTTCCTCGGCGCGTAACGGAAGATTTCGATAAGCCGCAGACATATTGTTCAGGCGTAAAAGTGGATTTTTGCGTGTTAGCAAGTTGATTTACAAAACGCAATTTGAGGGGCAGACGCGATTAGCTTGACTAATTCTTTTGTTGGACACATTAGGCATTGTGTAGGTCGTTGTTTTCGCGAGGAACGCCGTCACTTTCGCGGAGGGGTTTGCGCAAAATACGCATCAGGGGGGAATGTAATGGTGCTTGACAGCCTTTACACTTTCACCTCCTTTTACTACAATGTTTACTACAAGGCGTTTAGTTGTCCTAACCTCACCTCCGGCTCCTCAGAAAGTAGCATAGCAAGTGTGGCGTGCTGCATTGTGGCCGTGTGTGTGCGGAACGCGTGTTGCCAAATTGTGCTCCGCGGAGACAAGTTACCGGTATTCGGCAGCGGTTTACAAAAAAATGTACGTTTTTGGACATGGTGTCGCTTTTGTGAAGGGGGGGGGGGGTCGGACGTCGGGGGTAGACTGGCAAGAGGATTCAAGATGAAATCCATGATGGCACTTTTTTTTCCTTCTCTCTCCTCTGCGCTCGCTCACTCGTCTTTTTCCCCTCCCTTAATCTTTTGTATAGAAAATTTAAGAACAAAATGGAGCAGGAGAGAGAGCGATAGATAGGCTGACATGACACACACACACACTCACTCACACGCCACCCCCCGACTTCTCCAAACTACACGCATCCCCCAGTGTTGATGATTTCTAATCGCATTTTTTGGGGAAGCGGGAGACAATCCGTGGGACGGGGTTAATCTCATTTTAGTGGGGGTGTTTATTAGTGCGTTGTTTGTTGATGGTTATTTATTTCATTAATGTGCCTTTAATTGAGATGGCCGCGAGAGAGAAGAGGGGAAAGAGCGTGCTGAAAATGGTTGCACGTTATTGACGCACATCATAGGGGCGAGGAGGAAATTCCTCTGAGATAAGGCGCAGACGTGTCATCTGGGTTGACCAAAGACACTCCCGTCGCCTTTTCTATATCCAATGGAGCATGTTTAGGGATCCTGAAACGTCCTATTTTTACATCCACCCAAAATGTATCACTCTTGAGAGCCTGTGCATAGTGGAAGTAGGTTGACATTGCTGGCTTGTCCTATAATCAGAAATGTTTTTTTTTTTTCAGAATCTTGAAACTCTGCTTATACTCTCGTTGATTATTTTTTAATTTTGGGTGATTTTTTTGGTTTGTTTTCGCTTTGTGGAAATGAACTTTAAAAAAAAAAAGCACCTGAAAAACTTAAAGCTGATTCATTTGATAAAGAAAAGGAGCGTACTTTGACAAAAGCACATCTTTTCCCCCGCCGCCCCCCGATCATCGTCCAATAGATGTCCTTTTTAGACAAGAAAAAAAAAACCAGATTCAATCATTATAACATTCTTTAAAAGAAAAAAAAAAAAAACCTAGCCACATGTTCCTCCACTGGTTGAATGTTTTGGGCAACCAGATGATGATTTCATGTGAAACCCTTGCAGGTACTCACCAGGATCCAGCTGTACTAATGAACATTAAACACTGGTCTGGTATTAAAAAGGGTCTAATGGTTTTTGCTCATTCAGACCTCTATCTGCATCTTATGCTGAAGTAGTGTCCTCCTCCTCCTCCTCCTCCATCAATGCCGCCTACTTGCTGTCTTTGTGCGCGCTGTACTGTACTCGAGGGGGCACATACACCCCATCCAGGTGGCTCTTGGGAACGAGATTGTATGCGAAGGAGAAAGCGACGGAGTAAAAGGGAAAGAAGTGTAGCACCAATCAAGGCTTCTGATTGATATAATTGGGTCATTAGTGCGCCGCGGGAGAGGCACCTGCTTGCCCTCAGTTAGGGAGAATCTACTGCATTGTGACATTTTGAGACTGTTGAGAGTTCTGCTGGCTTCTCAGGATTAGCGTGTATTTAGAGCATTAGGGACTTACTTAAATAGTATGCCAGTTTTCCTTTTCTTCTGGAGTTTGCAGACCAGTTTCAAAACATTCTTGAGGCAGGAGTGGACTGATAGTTCAGCGGCACTCATGTGAGTCATAGTTTTAGGAAGCAGAGCTCACTTAGCGGGTCACAGGACCGGTAGAAAGGCCTGCTGTGGTTTTTAACAGTAGACTCAAACAGAAGCTCAACTGGCTTCATTCTCAAAAAAAAAGAAGAAATTTTCACATAGCAGTTGAGTCAGGTGTGTGGTCAGGGGTAAAGTTAACTTAGCGCCTCTTCTGAGAAATAGCCTCCACTTATGAAAGACCTTTAAAGATTAGCGCAGTCTACAAAGCATTCTGCAACACGTTTCATCCACCCCTGAGGCGGATGAGTTACCATACAAGGAACTCGCATGCCATTAGGAGCTGCCCAGGGTTCATGTCACCCTGTTGCTTGAGGGCACTTTAACTCGTGGACTAATTTGCCAGCCTTACAATTAGTGGTCAACTACCACCTTTGCCGTGTAATTACTTCCATTTATTATAGAGCTACGATATTTTTTTTTTAGTGTCAATTTAAGAAGAGATCAGATCTGAAACTCCGGAAGAAACCTGCTATAATTTCTAATGTAGTAGTGTGTAGTGGGCAGCAAGGACTCCGTCAAGCCTTTTCATAAAGATCACTGATGGAGTTGTAAAGAAAACTATAACCATAGAAGCAGTCATGCAGCATTTAAGTTACCGCATGACATGGGAAAGTAAGCGGGCATGGCATAAATCTCACTTACCATTTCTAAAAGAAAAGCCATCTAAAACTAAAAGAAACATATTTTTTCTTCCAGATTTGCGTATCAACTTGAATGTAATGATCATGTCCAAAATGAATGTTTCAGTGTACCGTTAATTCATTCAGATGTTCAGGTAATGTATAGTGGGCTTTTAACGTGTCTATAAGAAGCCCGACAGATACTCATCAAGTTTTCCCAGAGCGGAAAAACGTAATCCACCCATTCCTAATTCCCAGTTACAATCATATAGCTCCCCTTCATGTGTTTGATATAAGTGATAACTCTAATTCCCCAAGGGGGTCATGGTTGAGGGTCAGCATCCCTGGAGCTTTGGTTGCTCAAGGACACCTGCAAGGAGGGGGTGTTGCTGATAGAAGGGAGCTCCTCCCTTATGAATAGGGATTTGCGTCTCGCAATCTTTGCGACGTGACTGACAGTCCTCGGGACAGATTTCGATCTGTCATTTAGAAACAAAAGAGTTGTCAGGTGGGCGTTTGTGTCAGCGTTTGGCCGCACACTTCTACCCTTCCTTTACTTTTCCCTCAGCCACAGCAGGTGATCTTCCAGTGTGCACCGATAAGCCTTTCAGGAAGAGCACATCCAGTTATTTGCGTGCTCCAACAAATTCTTTTCCAAAGGCATCCTTCTTGTAATCCCAAATCAGCCGAGTCAGTGAGCACTTCAGCTCGCTGGTTCACACGCAGCGAGGCCTCTATGACTCGGAGCCAGGCTCTTGTTTCACTGCCGAGATGCTGTGATGTTTCCAACGTTTCGGATTTGCTTCCTCAGATCTGGCACTGCCTCGACACTACCATATTGGTGCGCGGCGACTGCAAGTGAGCGTCGGCTCCTGCCCGCCACTGGAGGGGGAATTCATTCAAAAAGAGCAGAAGCTCGAAGCGAAGGCAGTGAGGTCGAGAAGGAGAAATCAAGTGGTAACGCTGGAGAAGAATAACGCAAACAAACAAACAAAAAAAAGGCTCGAGAGGCAGAAGAAGTGGGAAGAGATGGCAGCTCATCTTTTACAAGGCATTTGCATATCTGGCCTTGAGAAAAAAAAGCTAAGAGAGCTAAGAACAGACAGAGAGTTCTCATGTATCTTTCTCACACGGATTTTCTTTTTTTTTTAATGTTCCTCATAGAAATCTTTCCAAAAGGTCAGCCAGATTCTCTGCTATGTGGCAAACACTTGCTTTTGGGGCTGGATTGAGCCACTTTGTTTCCCTTCTCACACCAAGATAGCACTTTTCTACAGAAGCAATATCTGGCCACATCTTAAAAGTAAGTGTTGTAGACGCTGTGGGAGACTCTCATCCTTATCACTGTTGGAGCCGGAGAAGGGGGAAGAGGGAGGGCGCAAGCCAGGCGAAGTTGGAGGGAAGCGTGGGGGGTTCAGGGAAAGGTGAAGTAAAGGAAATGAATAGCGTCTGTGGGGAAGTTCGCCACGTGACCACACCATAAAAACCACAGGGCCAAATCACACAGTAGCTCGCATAGAACGTACTCCCCTCTCTTCCTCCCTCAATCACTTGTCCTTTTTTTTCTTTTTTTGTGGTCAGTTTTTTTTTTTATGCACCCTCGTATCCCTGGAGGACATCTTACCTCACATACTGTATATTACCAGAGTTAAAACTAACGCAGCAGGAAAGATCCTTTAAGAAAGAACCTCCAAAGTTAGGCCTTCACTTTTCACCCTGACATCACTCAGTTGGCAATATCGGATTTTTTTCCTTAACCATACATAGTTCAAACATATTAGACTAGAGCATTGTTTGACCGTAAAAGAGTGGCATTCGCACACATAAACACATCCTTTAAATATGAAAGGCATTCATCACCGTTGAGCTAAGCCAATATTGCACTGGTGCCCACACACACCGTAAAAACACTCACTAAAAAGCAGTCGCACCCTGATATTAACAATTACAACGCATTTTTGGCTGACATGTTCAGACCTGTACTAACTGGCTTCGGTGTACTGTAGATATTTAGAGAGTGACATCAAAACCTGCCAAAAATAAACTTGTCTGAACATATTGCACTCCTACTCCTTTGGCAACTATTTAGCAGGGATGTGATGTATGACTCAGCAACCTCCCCTCTTCTTCACACACCTTGAGGCGGAGGTACTTATCAGTATTTAAACAATAAAGATCTTCTTTTGGGGTTGGCAGCATTGCCGGTGTCCTGTGATGAAAAAAAAATCCAATTAAGGCTATTCTGCTCTAAAATTAGTAACCTCGGCACCCCCCAAAAAAAGTTACACCGCAAATCCCGTGATAACAGCATCACGGGGATCCTTAAAACCAGCGGCAATAAGCTTTAAGACCGTCGGTACCTTGTGTCATCACACCCCTACGTTAATACTGCAGGTTTCAGGGGAAGAAAGACGAGGGGGAAAAAAATCAATGGAATTGCAGGCTAATCCACTTTAACAATATTTGTTTGTCTTTGTTTCAGATTTAAACGTGTGTCCTCCTCATGCCTGACTGTTGATCGCATTTGCATCTGACATCAAAAGTATATTTTCAGGAAGCACTTATATAAAATCCGATGTTTTTTTTGTTTTTTTACCTTGTAGAACAATAAATCAGGTCATAGATCAGCACGCCTTCAAAAACTGTCTGTTTTCTGAAAACCTGCCCGCCGGCTGTGAACCGCATTCACCGATAACGTGAACGAATGTGCCTCTTGACCACGTCCAGAGGTGCTTTAGTGGACGGAGCGGTTCTCTGCATTCCTTGGTTCATTTACACCTATTGTTGTATGTGCTTCTGCTCCACCTGATTCCAATCTGATTTCTGTCCCTCACTCGCCCCCACCTCCCCTCTTCATCCTGCTTGTCTTTTCTGCATCCTCTGCTGCACCTTATCTCCTTCTCTCCATTTATCCAAATATTCTTTATTGGCGTGACAGGGCCGCTGGTTAGCGACAGCCAACGTCACGGTGGAACAATGCATTGTGGATATGATATTCATATGATAATGCCATCAGACTTAGCACTGCTGCAGATACATTTAGATAGCCTATCGTCTTTTCTCCATTTCCATCCCGCTCCTATTCTCTCTCTGTCTGCATGCACATTTCTTTTGACTTTCAAAATATATGTTTATTTTAATCTGTTGCTCTCTCCTCATGTTTTGCACCGTCCTGCCACTCCACTGCTCTAATTTCACTGCTATCCTCTGTTCCAGCATGCCTGTCTTTCTGTTTTTTTCCCCCTTCCCTTTTCCCCTCAACACCATGTTGGCAATCAAATTAAATCCTTTTCATTCACATGGATTATGACATTTTTCTTCTGAAGCTGCCCAGTTTGTAACTGCACTATATTTCTCTCTGTCTGTCTCTTTCTTTCTCTCTGTCTGCCTCCTTTCTCATTTTTGCTCTTCGCCATGTTGGCAGGGCCCAATCTACCAGCTGATATCAGCATTCCCTGGCACTCTGCCAACTGGCAACACTGCAGGAGAGAAAAAAAAAGAGAGGGGGAGAGAGAATGAAAGAAAATTAGTGAATAATAGACGGCGAGAGGGTGCGAGAGAATGAGAGGGGGATGGGAGAAGTATGAATCAGGGAGAGAAAGAAAGACAGAAAGGAATGGAAGACGAGGAGAGAAAGAACAATAATGGTGGATTAAGAAAGGACTGTGTAGCTGTGTGTGTGTTTATGTGATTGATATGGTGTGATATCCCTGTGAGTCATAGCTGAGCTAAAATGTCAACTGGCTACAAGAGAATCTCTTTGTCATCCAGGCTTAGTGACACACACACACACACACACATCCACGTACACAATCCGACAGATCATATTAGCACATATGTAGCCATACTGCCTTGTGAGTGAAAATATGGGCAACACACCTGCGAACACAGATGTTCCATTGTTGTGCCACTGTGATTTATGACCTTTTGTTTTTGTTGTGGGTGCCTGCGCTGCTTCTTGACTCCACCAAATGACGGACCAAAACAGCCTGAATGTGCATAAATCCAGTCAAACTGCTGTGCACTCCAAATATTTGGGTGTGTGTGGGTGAGCTTGCCAAAATGCTGGTGCGTTCAATATGCTGTATATCACACTTCACATTTTAGCTGACTGGGTTGTCTGGAGTGACGTTTGCAGCACAGTCAACACAACATTGAAATATGCTTACATTTGTAAATTACCCAAACAAGTAGCTATGACTAAGCTATATGGGTGACTGCAACCACGCTTTAGCAACAGATTGGACACATTTTTTTCCGCCCAAGTGAGAGCTCTGACATAGAGGTCTGCACGGATATATTAGGTCTCGATTTAAGCAAAAAATGCTACTGTATGAGTGGACAGGAAGGGCGTGTGGGGAAGTCAAAACATTGCGCGCCCATCCTGTTTGGGACAGTTCGTGTCCTGTGGTGGTGCCCTTAACTTCTAAACACAAGCAGACACACACTCAAATGCACACCGATGCGCAGTCACACTCCGGATAATCATCCCATATGTGCTAACAGTATGCTGGAGAGTATTTTGAACACATGTAGGAAGCGGAACAGGTGCCCACCTGTTACACGTTCAAACGCATGCTCACACCCACGTAAGCTGAGGAGCAAATGAAGATCAAATGAAGATTTTCTTTCATCTACATATATTAAAAAACCTTTAACATCACTTCAATGAGTATGCATATGATTGTGTTGCATTTGTGATGGAACACATTCACAATGTCTCAGTGCAAATTGCCTTTAATCCTGTTTAGCAGAAATCTGCCACCTCCAGTTCATTGCTCATTATTTCAAAAGCATTTGCTGTTACATTTATACTGACACTCCTAATTTTCCTACAGTCTGTAGTTGGATAATAGCTTTAATGATGTGAATAATGTGTATGTGTGAGATACATATTCCAAGCTGACCAGCACGTCTTTTAACATCATGCGTGGATTTAATTGTTTTTGTCCCCAGAAACGTAACGGAAGAGGCTGCCTCAGAACTATATCCCCCCTCTCCGAAGACACTGAAGAATGGCATAACACCACACACACTACTGGTAATTCTCTTGTTTTCTGAAGCGCATTTGTGCATTAGTTTTTTTCCGAAGTGACCATAGTTGACGATAGTTATGCGCAACGTAGAGATTTTTACTTTTATGTAGTTTTAAACATTGTCCTATCTACCCCGCATTATCTCCTTATCTTTCTTTATCTCTGTTTTTTTCTAATAGAGGATGGATTCCCCACCAGAGTGTGTGTTCTCTCTTTCTTCTGAGCAGCCTCAGTCTCCCACGACGCTGCCATCTTTGGACCACAGTCCCCAGGCCTCCTCTCCAGTACCTGACAGCCCAATTGTCCTTCCAATACACAGCCCTGATCCTTCCCCACTGAGCCCTGACACAACGCCATATTTCCCCCTCTCTCCTGATCCCCTTCAAGAAGACAATAATAATTGCCCAGATGTAGATGGAGAAGATGATGAAGAAGGACTGGATAGAATTCCTCCATCACCAACCCCAGCAGTGGCTTTATTTCCAGGAGGGGGTCAAGAAGCTGGATGCAGCCCTCATTTGGACTCCTCCCCTCCAGACACACCATCGGCACCCTTCCTCGGGTATGGTGCCCTGGAGCTGGCCCTCTCTTCAGGGCAGAGTGAAAATTGCAATAATGAGCTAGACCTCCAGCTGTTCCAGAAAGATACCATTACCAGGTCCGTACCTGGTGTTGGAGGGGCCTCATCTGGGCCTGCACTCAGGTTTCCCTGTCATGTGTGTGGCAAGAGATTCAGATTCCAAAGCATTTTGTCTCTTCATGCACGAGCACACAGTCTGGACCGAGACCGCCGTGCTTCAACCTTGTACCAGACTGGACTCTCCTCATCACCCCTAAAGCAGCACCTCAAAATCCAGCAGAACCACACAAAAGACTTAATTCCAAATTACAGAAGTCATTCTAACCAGCATTTACTGCCAGGAAATCTCATTCAGCACATCACAGAAGAAGACGCTGTCAATGGTGACATTAAATGCCTCAGTGATGACCTACAGACAGATCAGAACTCAAACTTTTTACTGGATGACAGCACACCCTTGACCCCTCCGCTTACAGAAGACCCTGTATCTGTGACCTCTCCTTATTCTTCTGCTGTTGGGGAAGGTTCATCTATTTCCATAGCGCCTACATCATTTCGCTGCCATGCCTGCAAGGGAAAATTCCGCACAGCTTCAGAATTGGCACGTCATGTTCGTATTCTCCACAACCCATACAAATGCACCCTTTGTCCTTTCTCTGCCAGCCAAGAAGAGAGCTTGGCATCTCACTTGCAAGAGTGCCATCCGTCCCCTGAGGTATCTGCTCTGCCACCAGCCTTTAACTCCAGGACCATCATTGACACTCCAATGCCCACCCCAACCCATACCCCTGCCCCAGCCCCAAGTAACCCACAGATGGCATCAGCTGCTGCAGTATCTGCATCCACTTCAATGCCAGCATTTCGATGTGATACTTGCGGACAAAGATTTACCCAGTCTTGGTTCCTGAAGGGACACATGCGAAAGCACAAAGACTCTTTGGACCATAAGTGCCAGGTATGTGGACGTGGCTTCAAAGAGCCTTGGTTCCTGAAAAACCATATGAAGGTTCATCTGAACAAACTTGGCCTGAAGGCCGGATTGGGAAACCCTGGGGTACTAGGAGGTGCTGAGCAGCAGTCCAAAAACTCTGCTAATAACCAGTCTCTCAATGCTCTTTACTCAAGCCTCCTTCTTGCTCAGCGAGGAGGTGGCGGAAGAAGTGGACAAGGAAGATCTGACAGGGAAGCTGGAGGCCGAATTGAAATGGGCCTGAGCAAGTCAGCTATTCTGGGATATCTGGGTTTGCCCAATGAAGGGGCCAGCTGCATGGAGAGGCTTCAGGCAGTGGCCCAGGTGGCAGAGATGGGACATAGTGGAGGTGGTGTTGGTTGCTCAGGAAGAGGGGACTTGGGAAGAGGAGCGGGAACCACTAGAAGAGGGAGCACAGGCGAAACTACTGCAACCCTGTCAGAAGGAGGGGACCAGGCAACCTGGTGGCAGCTGGTGGCTCGCAGCCTGGCCGTTGCTCAGCAGCAGCAGAGGCCCCATCAGCGAGGTCAGCAGGAAAGCCAGCGAGGGCCAGGTCGCAATTTGGTGATCACGGAGGCAGAACAAGTAAGAGCCTACCTAGGAGGTATAGATCCAAGAGAAGAAACTGGAGGAACTGGGGGGCCTTGGGAATGTCCAGACTGTGGAAAGCTGTTTCGCAGCCTGCAGCAGGTGGTAATACATGCTCGTGTTCATGCCCAGAGGCCAGTGAAAGGAGGAGGTAGTGAAGGGGAGGGCAGTGCTAGTCGAAGGGGCGCAGGGCTTGGAAGAAGAAGCAGCAGTGAAGTTAGACTGGAATCACAGCTTCACGGTGGCGCAACTCAGCAAATGGGAGACATGAGACAGGAATCGAAACTGAACAGTGGTGGATCACAACAAGCTGGAGCAACAACTGGATTTCACTCTGTTATTTCAAACTTAAAAGGTATAATATTGACATTTTTTCTGATTTTTTGTTTTAGTGTAACTTGCATCTAATAGTGCTATTATTCAAGTATATTGTTTTTGCAATACTTTAACATTGTTAATACCTCTCATGGGGCCTATCACACCAATGCTTCCTTCCATTTCTTCCATTTGCAGGAGAAAACGGCTTCACAGCAGTCTCCTCCATGCCCTCAGTTCCCACCAGGGAGCGAGTTCGTGGCAGAGGGATAAAAGACTGCCCCTACTGTGGTAAAGCTTTCCGCTCCTCACACCATCTTAAAGTGCACCTGAGAGTTCACACAGGTGAGAGACCGCTGTGAGTTTAACAAGCCCCATTTGCTTTTTTTGCCTTCAGGAGTCCCTGGAAAGGTTTCAGTCAGCATCCATGTTTTTATAGGACTATCACGTTCACTCTAGAGAGCTGCCCATTGCTAATCATAGCTTTCAACTGTTGGCAACCCCTGCTACAGTGCCAAGCTTAGTAGCAGTAGTTTTCACCTGAGTAAGCTAGTAATTTAGACCTTGTATGGAACTTCCCACTGTTACTTGCCTTAATCTCCATTGAAAGGCACTAAAGCACAAAAAAGACAATTCCAGTGATGGCATTATAATATCTAATATGTGCAACAAAAAAAAGTGAGAGTAAGCATTTTCATTAACCTACGGATGAAATGCTCGTCCTGCATTGAAAACTACACAGTTCCTTGTTCAAACCCTAGGTGGGGGCTTATCTGTGTTGAGCTTGCATTTTCTCAGCACGCACTCTCTCAAGACACTCTGGCTTACTAGCACCATCCGAAAACATGTGTGTTAGATGAACTGATAACTCTAAATTGATAACCCAGAAGTGATTGTGGGTTTCTACGGTTGTTTATGTTTATGTTGGGTTGTAATTAAAAGGTGACCTGTACAGGGTGTATCCCGTCTTTCACCCAGCTAAAATGTGCTACAGCCCCCCTACAACCCTGATTTGGATTAGATGAGTAGAGGGAAATGAATGGGTAAATTGATTGTTAGGTGAAGGCTCATCTGAACCCTCCTTGAAGAAAAGCCAATTGTATACATTTTCCTCCACAACTTCCAATCTTCTAATATTTTAAATTCTATTAAAACCAGTAAGCAATCCTTTTGTGATATTTCTTAAATGTTTGAAATATTAGTCCTATATGCAATACCAATACCGTCATACCTGTGTACACAGAAAATACCATACATAATTCTGTTACAAAAAGTGCTTGGAAACTGGGATGAAGCATCATGAAATGGAATGATGTAAAAAAAAAAACTGGCTGCTGACAAGTGAGTGTGACTTTGACAAAGATTGGGATCTCTCACAGCGCTCACTAGCACTGTTAATTAATGATCCAGATTCATAAGACTTCATCAGCATGAGTCATTGTCATTTTTTGAATTATTATTTGCTGCATGATACATTTAATCAAAATCAAAGACCCCTCTTCCATTTTTGTGGTGCTACCAATCACAAGCAACTTACACTAGTATCTGGTACAATCCAAGGCCAAAATGTCAAGTCAAGTCTTTCTAGTGCTCTCACCATCATTACTAATCGATCATTGACAAGCCCTATCACAGTGTATGCTATCATTTATTTCCTTCTGTTAATATTCCCCAACAAACCCATCCCAGTCTTTAATTCTCTCAAACTTGACAGAATTAAAGCGAGGTTGCCCATGTGCTGATTCCACGACAAAATCAGCTTTAATCAGCTGTACTCTTCGTGTATGTTTTTTGTCATTGTGAATGAGCTAATCCGTGCTTTTCTTATGTACCCTGCAGTTCATAATGCAACATGATATTTTGCTTTCTCCAAAGCTGTATAATTTCACCAGTGATGGAATGCTGCCATCTTCCTTTAAAACATACAACTGCAGCTACCATTCAGCACTGCTCAAATGATGAGATTTGCATGTTATCTAATAGAATGAAGCCACATGCTCTCATAGCTTTTGAATGTGGGCATGTCTCTGAAATGAGCATTTAATTATATATATCTTTTGCAATTTTTTTAATAACTCAAATGTTCTATACTACAGTTTTTGATTTAAGGTTTTGACAATGTAATGGCACAATATTACTCTGAAATCTGTCTATCAAATATGAATATTACATATGGCATTAAAGAGTTAATTTTTCAATACTTTTTTCTTTAGGTGAGAGGCCTTACAAATGCCCCCACTGTGATTATGCGGGTACTCAGTCTGGCTCGCTGAAGTACCATCTCCAGCGTCACCACCGGGAGCAACGAAATGCTCTGTCAACCTCCTCCAATTCCTCGTCTTCTAGTCTTACGTCTACTATCAACAGCTTCACGTCTGGAACATCTGGACCGGGAAAGCAGCGCCGATCTCAAAGCAACTGTGTTGCCAGCCGAGGTCCGACAGATGCCCCCACCACACGGATAAGCCAGCAGTCTTGGCTCCTAGGGATACCAGACCAGAGGGAGCATCGGAAGGCTCTGGCAGCTTTACGAGATGTTGACCTAGAGTCCCAGTACAGATATCTGTCAGGAGTGATGGGTGCCCTTTACCAAGGTGGAATGGAAGATGGTTGGATCAGGGAGTCTCCCCCACCAAAAGCGCCAAAAGTATCAAGGCGCAAGCCGCTCACGACAAGCCGAATGGTCCAGCCACCGAATGACAAAGACGGACTCGTCCCATCAACCCAGGATGGTGGGTTTGAACCCTTGGATCTATCTCGTCGCACCTCACCTGGCCTTACCGGGGTGGAGGATAATGAAAGCATTAGTACAGGGGATGGGGAATCTGCACTTGGTGGGGATGATGGAAGCGATATCTCTACAGGGGTCAAACTAAGCCAATGTTTGTTCTGCCCTTTCCATACATCTTCGACAGAGTTGATGGCCATGCATCTCCAGGTCAACCACACCAGTAAGTCCCGGCGCAAGAGAGGAACTTCAACTCTTTTGGATGATGATAGAGCCCCAAAGGCCGCAAAGCATCAGCCAGATCACTCCAATGTAGACCCTTTGACTATATGGCGGCATACTAATGAGGCAGAGCCCCATGTACCCACAGGGGGGTGGCCCTCAACTCAGGCCCACACCTTCAATGGTCTCGCTGAGTATCCAGCACAACTCCTGGAAGAAACCCTTCACCAACCAGACTCCATGGCCTCCATGTCCAAGAATGTAAGAGATGGTCCAGCTCTCAAAGGGAAGATAGAGGGGGATAAAGAGGAGCAAGAGGAGGAGTTTGAAGAGAATATGGAAAACAGCAGTGTGGAAGATTTTCAAGACCAGGATCTGAGGATGTCCCTTGATCTTTCCCCAGCCCTACACTCAAACATTGTGGGAGAGGAAGAGAGAGTCTTAACAGATGAAAATGCTATCTAAAGACGCAATTTATATTGGAGTGACGGGATCGATGTTTTCAACTACATGCAACTCGGAACTGAAAACAGGAAAAGCTGCAATGAAAAAAAAGAGCTGACTGTTAATCCTTCTTATCCGTGTTTGTGGACAAACACGAGAAGTCACAAAAAATATGTTATAGGAAACATTGGGGGGGAAGAAAAAAAAATCAAAGGTGTAATGTTTCCTCTGGCGTAACTTGTCTACTAGAGTTGTGACTGTGGTATCCAGAACACATACAGTAAAAGTCCTGTAAAAAAAAAAACTAAACAAAAGAGCATGGCTACATCTTTTCAGTATTTTGTAGGCCACTTTTTCTATGTTTTTTTTCTTTAAGCCAAACTCGAGTTGGATGCTTTTTAAGAAGATATCCAATTTGTTAAGTGAAAGAAACATCCGTTTAGGATCTGGGGCAAAATACTATATCATTCCAGAGTCATGCATTTGAATCCTCTCTAACGAATGGACTGTATATTCCTGACGGCTCTGCTGACCCGGTAGTAGCCAACTGTGAAGTGAAGCTATCCTGAATGACCACTGAGCAGTTAGACTCTGTCAGCTTAAAGTCTCGCCTCCAATCAAGACACACTCCCATGTGGAAAGTTTCCTGCTAAGTGGTATGAACTTAAGGCATGAGACGACATTGCCCTCAACTATGTATCACTGCCTTGTTTGAGAGTTTCCAAGACTGTCCTGAAGAAAAGCTGAAAGAAATGTTTGTAATATTTTCTATGTTTTCAGTTAGTGCCTGTTCATGTATGTTGTCGAAAGGGTCTCTGGCACTGCTAAGACTCTGATAGGCCATTCATTTTATCTGAATATACAGTTTAAAGCAAGTTAAGTACAATATATTTCTTAAAAGTGGTTCTAGGGTGTTGTCAATAGTTAAGTTGTAAAAGAAATGCTACATCATAGCTCTAACGTTCTCAACACAGACTCTAGCTGTTTGTGGCTCTGCTTGAAAAGAATACAAAAAAAACAACAAAAAATGTTGTAATGAAAAGTGTAAAAGCAAAGTGATTAAAAAGGGGATGGGGTGGGGAGGGTCACAGTTCAGAATTCAGTGTTTACAGTCGTAGCGGATTGGGGTTCCCTACGGGGGAACAAACCGCAATCCGATTCTGATAGAGGGCTGTAGGGGGCAGCGCTAGAGCTCCTGAACACAATCAGCCGGCACGCTGTTTTAAAGAGACTTAAGACTTTAGCAAACGTGTCGGGAAAAAGAGATTTTTCATTGAAGTTTGAGGGTAAGAGAATGAAAATGAAAAAAGTACTGCTGCCTGATAAAACTAAATCTGACAAATCCTCTCCGATTTAGTTTTATTCTTGGGTTATGGTGTCTTTTAGATGAATAGATTCCCTCTCTTTTTTTTTTCATAAGAAAAGACAATGGTAGGAGTAATTATTAAAACACTAACACGTGCATAGACATCCCAGTAGAATATGTGTAGCTTTTGTAAAAACAAGAAAAAAAAAGGCTGACTTTGGTTTACTTTAATTTTAAGATGCTTACAGAAAAAGGTTATCAATATAGGTAATATTGATTATAATGTTTTGTGAGCTAAGACTAGTTGGAATGTCTATACAAAGCACTGTGCAAAGTATGAGTTCCCAAAGTAGTTGTCTTTTTGTTGACTATCAATAGACCAAACCTTTTTTTTTTTTGTCCAATGGCAGTTGTCACTTTCTGTTGTCATTTGAAACGTGTAAGTGTGTGGTTTCACTAGATTTACCCCATCAATTAGCAAATAGGTGTACCAAGTATTTAACGGCTGAACTGGTTCTCAAGAAAACCTTTGTGGAAACATAAACCACCGTTAAGAATTGAGAAAAAAAAAAGAAAAGCCCCCACTTTTTTTTTAGCATGAATTTGTGTGATTTAAAGGTATATTTATGAAAAAGAATGAATGCGTGGCATTAATATTCCCTTACTTACACTATCGTAGACGACATTTGATGGGGTTTTCTGTTACTGCAACCACATGTTAATGTGCATTAATGTGTTTAAAGTCCTTTTTTTCTTTAGAGCACCTTATGAGTTTTGTAGTGAAATTCCCTCAGTGGTGTCTCCTTAACAACTACTATCAATGCCACCGTGCCTTCTGTTTCAAGCACTTCCTGGTGTATTTTGTAAAAC
This sequence comes from Menidia beryllina, assembly GCA_013363375.1. Lineage (NCBI taxonomy): Eukaryota > Metazoa > Chordata > Actinopteri > Atheriniformes > Atherinopsidae > Menidia > Menidia beryllina. Next base: position 3,158,498 of record JABUIW010000018.1, on the reverse strand, counting down.
TCACCAAAAGCACTTAGCCTATATTGACACACTCTCTCTTCCGGCTCATTTTCTCTCCTTCCATTCCCCTCCGTTCTCTTCCTCTTCATCACATCAGCTCATTTTCTTAATCCTTTTGTCGTGTTTACCTCCTGACTGATCCCTCTTCTGGCCCGTGTGGGCCTTAAACGAGACCGCTAGGCCTCAGTGTGTGCTAGCATGGCTAGGTTCCTTAAAAGAAAGACTACCTAATAAATAGGCAAGTAGAAATCACTCTAGATGAATTGTTAGGCCACTTTTGGTCTTTTTTACTAACCTTTGGCAAACCAAAGCCCAAGTCAAGACTAATGAGTGTTTTTTGTAATATTACGAGTTGCCAAAACATGTCCCGTGTGACACTAAAAGATATGAAAGTTCGAGAAAACAGGATAATCCCAAGGTTCTCACGTTTCCCTTTCTCTTTGTCCCCCGCTTGCTCTTCCTCCATGCCCCGTCTTATGTCCGTAAACTGTCAATCTCCAGCACCACTTGAAGGTGACGTGTACTATCTGGTATTGAGGCCTTTATTAGATTTTCATTTCTGTTCGTGTGGTATTTGTTCTATGCTGTCGAGATGGGAAAAAAAAGCTCTTATAATGATGATAAGTATTGTTTTTGGCATTATGGTTTGAAAAAAAAAAAAGAAGTGTTGTTGAATGTTGTACAGATAGCAGCAGAGATGTTGTGTTTTAATTTTGTTTTGTTTTATGCGTAAGAGAGCTCAAATTTGAGCCATGGTCCCTTCAACTCTTCCAGCTGGCAGATGGGAATGAAACGGCTAGCTAATCATTGTCGTGTAGGCTAAAGTCCCATTGAGATGATGTGTTCCTGCACGCAAAGTGCCCTGTTCACTCCGACTTTATGTGGGAATCCCCCTTTAAAAGTTTAGAAGTTGGTGAAGCCCACCCACAGCTTTTAAAATAGTGAGCTATCTCTACTGAGAGGGAGGGAGGGAGCTACTTAACAAGCCCTTTTTCAAAGCCAATCTGATCGATTTCTGGTTTTGTTGTTGTGGAAGTGGTGTTTGGGGAGTTTTTCCTGCGTTACAGAGGGAAAAAAAGTTGTCAGAGCACTCGGCTTGAAGAATCAAGCAGGAATTCTGACAAAAAGCTAATTCAACTGCTCAAACTCGGGCGGGGGGGAAGGGAAAAGCTCTTTTTTTTTTTACCATGTTTGAGCGAGCAATGTCTTTTCGAAAAAATTTCCCAAATGTTCAAGCAGAGGCCAAATATACTGATCTTGTCAAGATTCCGTATGTCTTATCCCAAAATTGAAATAGGCCTAAAAAAAGGGCAAACGGATGCAAATTCCCCCTCCAATAAAAAAAGCTTTTAGCTTTTTTCTTTTTTAAGCTAAAAACAATCCCTTGTTAGAAATGTGTACATTTTTAAAACTCCAACCTTTTGATTTAAAAGGACACATCTACCCGAGGTGACAGGGACCATGCTGAGTTTGGGCTCTTGTGTAGTTGACTGCCATTGCAGTGAGGGAAAACTGACCTAACATAGTAGTGACTAATATAACTTTGTGGACAAATAAAAAAAAAAACGAGAAAAAAGGAAAATAAAGAATAAAATGCATTAGAAATAAGTACAGAAAAAAACAACCCTGTCTGTGTTTATTATGTCTTCACATGGATTTATTTTGAATTTGTCAACATTTGCTTTAGATTGTAGAACTAGAAAAGAATCTGCTTTTTAATTCCCATTACAAAGAATGGAGCGACTTTCAGTGGACGGAGCCCTCTTGTGGGCAAAACAGAATTGTTGCAGCACATTTATTGTCATTATTCATATTGTTTCTACAGAGGTCATATAAATTTATTTGAATGCAGTAAAAAAAAAAAAAAAAAAAGCTCATTGTCTACATTTGAAAAATGTGGGCGAATCATCGTGCTTGTTAAAACTGCACCACTGTGAATGATTAAACAAAATAGTGATTTTTTTTTTCTCTGACTGGTTTTAAATGCTCTGATTGACTGAAAAGTTGCTTGTTAAAATGATTATTTTTCACCATATCAAGTGGCAAAAAAAAACAAAAACACACACACATGATCCATCCATCCATCCATCCATTATCAATACCGCTTGTTCCCTATTGGGGTCGCGGGGGGAACTGGAGCCTATCCCAGTGGTCAACGGGCAAGAGGCAGGGTACACCCTGGACAGTCCAGCCCATCACAGGGCCACACACAGGACATACAAACAACCACTCACACTCACATTCACTCCTACGGACAATTTCCCCAATCTCCAATCAACCTAACATGCATGTTTTTGGACTGTGGGAGGAAGCCGGAGAACCCGGAGAGAACCCACGCAGACACAGGGAGAACATGCAAACTCCACCCAGAAGGGTCCTGGTTCCCCCGGGATTTGAACCCAGAACCCTCTTGCTGAGAGGCGACAGTGCTAACCACCACACCACCGTGCCGCCCCACACACATGATCCATAGAATCTTTTCCATTTCTAGAAACATTTTGCCGATCAGGCTTGTTGAACCATGCTATGTGGTCAACACACAGATAACAAACCTTATGATAGTTTAAATTGGATACTAAGGCTGAAGAGATCCGATCAGTATTTCATCCTGTAGGATCCATCTATGGATTTTGCTTAACTGAAATCTTAAAACACTGGACACATCTGAGTTATGCCAACACCTGGACTTATCTGACTACAGAGCACATCCACTACTTGAAGCACATTTTGGAGCTCTTTGCCTTTCAATGCGTCCTTTTTGGTGCCGTACAGATTCGGGTTACCTTGCCAGGATGAAGTGACGGACTGAGTCGAGTACCTATCAGTTTTCCACGACACTCAACCTCCCGTGGCCACAAACTGACATCTAACAAGTCTCGGAGAATATTTTCCCTGTGTTGCCGTGCCGTCCCAAACTTCTAAACTTACTTATTTTAAAACCATGAGGCTTCAGCAATCCTCAAGAGTTCTGCAAATATTCTCTTGCATCCAGATATGTCTTCTGTTGCATTAAACTGAGTCTATCCGGACAATCTTGGATAGAAATCTTCAATTACGCGAATGGTCACGAAAGAAATGTGCAAATATGGTCAAATGAAACCAAAAGGACGGCCCAACATCATACGATTTGTAGACAAGTTTAAAATGCACGCTCGTGTTTTTTCAACTGTTCATCTCTTATGTATGTCCTGTTAAGGCTCCAGTTACTTTTAGTCAGTGGTTTGGTTTAAGTTTCATCTCTCTTGTGCGTTAGTCGTCCTCAGTTGTCTGGGTATTGTCCACAGGTGCCTCCTGTTAATGACTCATCTGCTGTCGCTGTCGTCCTCAGACGTCTCCCTATTTATAGCTCTCCCAGCCGTTTGTCATCGTCTCTCCCCTCGTGGTTTTACCTGTCCTGCTGCGTCAGTACTCTTTAAAAAAAAAATCAAAAATCAGTTCTGACTTTCAAGTGGCATAGTGCCCATAGTTTGATTCACAAAATCTTTTTGGTTCGACACTTAGTGGCCACTGGCCAGTAAAAAGCTTAGACCACAACAAGTATAACAGTACAAACATACATCCATAGATCAAGAGGCCAAACTGACTTAAAAAACTATGCATGCCTATCAAAACAGAAACAAGTATAACCCCGTTATTTTTATGGTAAATTGAGAATTCTCACGGATGTAACTCCCTAAAAAAGCATAAGAAATTTGGTTATGATCAGTCAAGAGACTCATTACGTCATACAGTTCTAGATTTGCACAATTTTACTGCTACTGTCGGCAGACACCTGAGGACGGTGAGCACAGGTTAGGGCAGCGGGAGCAGACTGGAGGGAAGAGGGAGAACTGTTGGTGGGAATGGCGAGGAGACAAACCAGAAAAAATGGAACGAGGAAAAAAACTGAGAACTCAAAGGATGAACCAAGTGAAAACACTCACAAGGACAATAGAACCCATAGAACACACACACACACACAAAACACCAAACTATGGAGAGAACTCAAACTTAGAACAAAGTCTTTTTAAAAAATGAATGAATAAATGAACCCAGAGTGACACCTTTGTGCCGTTTGTTGGGCGTGGGGCTGGTAACAGGAAGTAGACTGGACATAATACTGATACTGAAATGGAGCAAGTAAGAAAAGTCACTGGAATCTTTTTTTAAAATCTATAAATCATACAAAATATCTCCTTGGTAATTAGCTCTCTGTTGAAGTCTGAATGGAGAGAGCATGTCTGCAATTAAACTGTTATATATACATTTAAAAAAAAACTTGTTTTAACATCAAATTTAATGTTGAATATTAACAAAATGTCACATATTTGGAGGTATTTGATCACATGGTTCCCCACATGTTTCAGAGTTTCCAGTGGCTGTCTGAGGTCTGACAGTTTCAGTTGGTACAGACTTTTCTGGCTCTGACCTTATGGGTTCTTTTCCTTTTTAACTTTACTAACTGACCTAATGCTACCAGATTCACAAAAGTGGCAAAAAACTACAATTCATCCATTCATCATCTATACCGCTTAGTCCTAGCAAGGTCGTCGGGGGGGGGGGGGGGGGGGGGGGCTGGAGCCCATCCTGGCTGACACTGAGCGAGAGGCGGGGTCCACCCTGGATGGGCCGCCAATCCATCACAGGGCCGCACAGAGACACACAACCACACACCCACTGCCGTTTAGTTTCATTAACCTGACGCACATCTTTTTTTGGTCAGTGGGAGTATCCGGAGGGGGGGCCCTCTTAAAAATGATAACAGAACATATTATAACAGAAATGAAAATGGAAAGGAATTCCAATACTTCCAATGTTAGTTACTATATTATAAGTGTTTTAAACTAAGTAACGCCAACAGTCTGATTTTACTGAACACCTATGGTTGAAGTGCACGGCTTGGTTTAGAGATCCGGGTCAAAACCATATCTCACTGACCATTCTCAGACGAAGACATTTGTGGAAAAGAGGCATTAAAGATCTCCCTCTGTTCTCAATGCTGCATCAATACAGGCTGATACAGGCTCCCTCTTGTGGTCCAAAATAGAACTACAGAAACACTGGACAGGGTAATGTATGAATGTGTGAAGGAAAATGTATGTATGAAATAAAAAAACCCTCCAAGAAATGTAATGACTGTGCGTAATGCTGCTATGTGGAACCATTAGAACATCAATAGTCACAGCATGAACCGGAAAAGGTGATTTTTTAAAATGTTATTTTCTATTCCTGGCATGCATGTGTTATGTTTGGAAATTAATTAATGGGTGCAAAGTGTGGGTCTATTAAAATCAACAAAAAAATCAAATAATTATGACATTTAATTTCTGAAATTAAGGAGGTATGATGCCATTTTGAGTTAGAATCCATTGGTTTAATGGGTGTGAATGAATGCCCGGGATCGGGGAGCCCTGTCGGGGTGAAAAGGTTGAGAAGAGGCTTTCAGGTTATCCCTCCTCTCACGATTAGCCTCTCTCCCTGTCCAAACGCAGGAGTCTGCTCCCTGCTGACTGCCTGAGACTGAGTGGGCGAGACTGACAGACGGAGAGAGAGAGTGGGGAGAGAGAGAGAGTAGGGAGAGAGAGAGAGAAAGAGAGAGAGGGCGCGCGCTCCTGTTGCCCATAAACCGCACCGTTCCCGGCTCTCCATCCTCATCTCTGCTCCCTGCAGCTCCTCTCTCTCTCTCTCTGACGGAGTCCGGCCACCCTTCGCCTCCTCTGACCGCAGTCCAGGAGAACACACACACCCGCCCGTCCGGCCCGGCTTCCGCGCGCCCCAGGGACCGACTGACCAGCCCGGAGTCCACCTCCTTCCGCCGCACAACCCGCAGCCTCCGCACGCGCTTCCACCATGAGTGAGGTGAGTGTTCCCGCAGCTCCAGAGACGCAGAGAGTTTTTTATTTTTATTTTATTCCGGGTGCAGGTTTCGGTTACGCGTCTCTATCTCTATATCTCTGCGCACCGGTGCGGTCATTTGTTCGTGTTACGCATCCCGGGTGGATTTGGAACCGTGACATTTCACACCAGCCCGCAGGAAGCGCTCCAGGGGGGGTGGGGGGGGGGGGGGGGGGGGGGGCAGAAGGCTTTAGCGCAGCGTCCCTGACTCCTGGCTTGGCTCCGGTCCCGGATCTGACGGGGAGCGCTGCACCGAGAGGGGCAGCAGCAGGAGCTCTGACACCGGCCCAGGGCGCCCGTGGGCTCCCTGGACATCTGGTGGGGCGCGAGGGGGCTCTCCCGGAGAGCCTCGCGCGTCCAGACCCTCACCAGATGTCCCAGGACGCACCGGACGGTGTGTGAGAACCTTCTGCGCTCTGCGTAAAGGGTCTAAAAGGGAGGAGGGGGGGAGGGGGGGTCTTCCGTAAAACAAACAAACAAACAAAAAGTAGTTCGTTCTGCCAAACTCACGCCACGCGCGTCTCGTGTTGAGTTCTCTCCACATTCACCCCAAAAAAACCCGCTGCCTCTCCTCTCTGCTTGCATAATGAGGCGCTTAGTGAGGCGTGAATCACTGCGGGCGTCAAAAAAGTGTGCCCCCCCCCCCGCCCCCCCCCCCCCCGCCCGCACCCCCCGGGCCCAAAACAAACCCCCCCCCCCCCCCCCCCCACCTACACACACACACACACACACAAACACACACACGGTTGCGTTACTGCAACAGGACCCGGCCACATTGGCCCTCCCTGAGATTTTTGGAGATGAAACCTGATCGCGCGTTCTTCTCAAGGTGGAACGACTGTGGCTTCTTCTTCTTTTTCTTTTTCTTCTGCCCCCTCCCCCGCCCCCCCCCCCCTTTTTTTTCCAGAGGCTGGAGAATGGGACCGATAAGCGGGCAGATTATAGAGATAGAAGTGTTGCGTAACTCAGACGGTGTGGTGTAGTCGTGTCAGGGGGTGCGGACATGAATCGATCAATTCCACTTTGATAAAAATAGCGACCCCCACCCTCTCACCCCCCCGTGGAGTGATCATTTCCTCCTTCCTATGTCACAGAAGCAGAGCCTGGCCGTGCACGTGCGGTCAGTTCCCGTGGACTGGCCCTCCACTCCTGGGTCAGCCCCACAGAGCAGATGGGACATCTCCCAGTCTTTTGATATGTAGCAGATGATGCCATAACTGAGCAGAGTGGGGGGAGCAGGGGGGAGGAGGGGGGGTGGATTTGGAAATGTAAACACTGGCTGATGGATGGAGCATCTGCTGGTGACCTCTGCAAATCCCTGGTGAGACCTCTCTCTGGTCTGGAGGAAGTTTTCCTGCGTGTGCGCCCCGTCCCGAATCCCCTCTCCCAGTTTTAATCCGGGAATTCATTCAGAGGAAGCCGCAAGTTCTGTTTTCGGGGTTTGAACGGTGGTAACTTGGGCGGATGCGTTTGAACTCAGCCTGGAGCTCAACATTGTCGGATGTCATTTGGAATTCTTGATTTGGGGTGTTTTTTTTTTCTTTTTTAAAAAAAGATATCAGTAAATACTCACTCCACAATGGAAATGATGGCCTTAGAAGCATTTATAGTCTCAGAATCGAACATCTTTGGAGAAACGTTCATCAGCATGGCATCAAATCTCACCAATGGAAGCAATTAGGACTAAAATCCACCAATAAGAAGGAGCAGACCTGGATTAATCAGAGCAAAGACGGGTTTTAGTGTCTTTAAAAGCTAAATGTGATTAATTTAACCTCGATTATTGACCTGTTTTGAAGGGGGGGGTGGGGTGGTTTACTCGATGTCTTGAACGATGGAGCGTTCAAGACCACTGTCCACGGCCTTCTTTCCCCTGCTCCTAAATGTCAGAATGTTGGGGTCAGTCCATTCCCTGATGAGGCCTGCTCGGGGTAGCTCTGTTTCATCTCCGTATTTCCCAGCAAAACGAGGCCCAGTTCACAACGTCTGGTTGAGTAAGGACAAAAGTTTTAAGCAAAAGAGAAGAAAGAAGGAATGAAATACGCTTTGAAAGTTCCGAAAAAAGAACCACCGGTATCACATGAAGCCATCATCATAGTGCTTCACCTTTAGAAACAGACAAAACCATCTTTAGATTATTTACCGTTTTACGTATCGCATGCATTTGATGTTCTTCCAAGTTCAAAAGTTCCTACAAAAGCACAGAGGACAAGAAGCTCGCCTTTAACGTTTAACCTTTAGTTTCATATCGTCTTTTTGTTTATCCCCGTGTATCCAGACTGACGTCAGAAGGCCGTTGAGCTCTCTCTGAACCCGCCTTTAATCTCCAGCAGCCAGCCTCCCTCCAACACCATTTGTACGGAAACAAGCTGAACCCATGAACTCAACATTAGGTCGCAGGCATGTTAAAACCCCCCCCCGGGTGAGCCGTTAAATGGAAGTTTTTTTAGTTTTTTTCCAGCTTTAAGCCTTTACCCTCTGACATTTACCCATTAGAACCACTGAGCTCCAAAACTAAAACGGGCTTTTCGTGTAAACGCCGTAGACGGCGATATCGATTGGAGAAGCGTCTCCTGGTGGGTCGCCCGGGCAGGTGTGTTCTGTTATTCAGAATCTGAGCGGGAAGACGAGGGAACGTGCCAAGACTCCGAAGTCAGATCCCCCACTCGGGTCCAGGGAAGTAGCGCCGATCAGCTATCGCATTGCAGCTTTTCCCGCCGTTCCCACAGGCTGAAATCACGCCACGCGCCGGCTCATTTCCCCCCTCTGTTCTTCTCACAACCCTCTATACATCCCAGCCTCTCCCTCTCTCTCTCTCTCTCTCTCTCTCTCTCTTTAAAGGTTTGAGTCTTTTCTCCTTAGCAACAGCACGAACACTCTAGGCAGGGTATTAAGGCTCGCGTGTGCGCATCCGGAAGCCCACATCTGCACAGCGTGAGTTCAAAGCAGCGGAGGAGGGGGGGGGGTTGGGTCGGAAATAGGGAGTGTGTGTGTGTGTGTGTGTGTGTCTGTCTGTGTGTGTGTGTTGATGCTCATATTTTGTGGTAGATAGCGAATGGCGTTTTTTTCCCCTTCCGATGCTATTCCTTCTTGGCAGCGGCCCGACTTTTGACAGCTGTTTTCGTGGATCTTCCTTTTTTTTTTTTTCCGACCAGCGCCCGAGGAAGGAAGAGCGAGAAGTTATTTTCAATGCTTTTTAAAATAGGGTTGATAATCCATCAGCGGCTTCCAGTACAGCACAGATAGAGCCAGTCAGAGTCAGAGACAGAGGGAGGGAAAGACTTGGTGAAACTCACGCTTGGTGTGAGGGAAAAGGCGGATTCTTGCTGCTTAGCAAGCTCCCCCACCACTCAGGAGAAGAGTCCCTGTCTGCAGCGGGCGAGCGGGGGGGTAATTACCGGGCTCTGATTCGGCTCCGGGGCCAATCTCAAACCAGCCGAGTCAATCTGAGAAAGCACACGTCCTCCTTCCCCCATGTCAATCTGTCTCTCTGCATCTGTCAGTCCCTTTTTTTCTCCATACCACTTTCACCCCCCCTTTCCCCTCCCCCTATATTTTCCCTTCCCACCCCCGCTTTCCCTCCAACTGAGATCGTACAGCATCTGGCATGTCTGAAAAATCGCTGGCTTTCCCCCTACCGCTTCACGGAGGTATAATCCTTTTATTTCGATGTCTATAAATATATTTCTGCTGAGCTTTTAGAGGCTCTCTGCTGCTGTCCCCCCACCCCGACAGCAGTTGCACCACCGGGCCGTATGTGTGCATTTGGCTTCAGATGTGTACTGTATATGGGATTGTAAAGAGGGCGCCATTGAAAGCCGAGCAAAGACGAACACGAGGAGGAACGGGGATGTGGGCCTGTGGTGTCGGTCCTTCGGTTATAGCGGCGTGTTCCCAATCATCTCTCTCCATTTCACTAAGCCCCGAGAGCCAACGTGCAAATCCGTGATAAATTGCTAATTAGTTTGAAATGATCGAAGCTGCAGCTGAGTTTTCCTTTACTCGCTGCAAGTTCTCTGGCTCCATAAGAATGAATAATATAAATAGAGGGAAATTTCCCTACAAACACTGTTGTTAGACCAAAAATAAGATACAAATTAGGGCTTTTCGACATAAAAAAGTTTTAAAAAACCCCATACCATTCTAACTTTTTAAACATTGTAGAAACTAACATTATTTTGAGTCTATTTTTCATTTTTTTCCCCCGAAAGTTAATGGAACTAAACACCAGATCATTTTATGTGCCTTAAAACTACTATGCATTAATAATAATTTTGAAGCACACCATTACAGTATGTACACTACAGTTGGTTACATTGGTCAATCTTACGAAGAAGCCATTTTAATGTCATTACACTTCTTTTTTAATCACAGTAGGCTGAGAAACGTTTAAAGAGGAGACTAGCAAATGATACATGTTAGCTTGAGATTTGACAAAAAAGTGGCATTCATGGTCCCCCTGGTCTAAAGACAGAATACATTTTGTCACATGTAACCAACATGTCTCAAAACAAAATGGATTGATGCTTTTAGCCAATTAAAAATGTTGACAATACTGTAAAGTTTTTTTTAACCTTCATACGGTTCCGTTAACGGGGTTTGGGGTTATTTTGAGATTTTAAAAAAAGTCTCAATGTTTGCTTATCTAATTAATAATTCATCATCCAAATCCTTTTTAGTTATGCTATTTAGCTAGCATCCCAAAAAGGCTAGCAGTGCGCTAACGGCAACGCGAGCGCTGACGCGTTTGAGAATTAAAACGGTCAAATAAAGGGCACGCGAAAACGAATAAATAAAAAGCTCCGCAACTCTGTTTGCAGCCAGTTAATTGTTATCTGTTGGGTAGTAGCAGGTTCTCACGTAACGCCGAGCATCACCCGCGCCCGCCTCCAGGAATCCCGTCTATTCCTGAGTTTCTTACTCACGGCACAAACCCCCGCCCCCCCCCGCCCACCGACTTATATAAAGCCATTAACCAGCGTGGGGCTATTTTTAGTGAGCAGGTACAGTGTGTTTCAGCGTGAGATGAGACGGTTATGGCCGGAGAACAGAGGCTGAGGCAAGCTGTGCTGGGGGGGGGAGGCGAATGGGCTACGTTTTTAAAAATAAAAAGCAATCACGTAATCTGTGGAAAACCTGCGAGGTGATGGCAAAATGCACCAAGATCACGTTCAAGAGTTTTCTTTCTTTTTTAATATCACTGCCCTCCTTTACTACTTTTATTATAACTATTCTATATTTACTGTATAGTAGAACATAGGCCTTAAAGTCCATATTAAGCCTTAAAGCTTTGGATTGTTTTTTTTTTTTGTTTAAGTCAAAAAGACCCTTAAAATACCTAATAATACTGTATTTAAAGAATAAACATGTCTTGCCTTTCCTTCCTTATTTATCCATATTCTGATTTTTGTCCAGCTGGAGCTTACAAACATCAGACTCAATTACATCCCAGAGCCCACCCCCGATTCAGATTTAATTCAACTCCAAAGTTCATGTGAACCCACGGCCCGTCAGAGTGCATCATTTAATCCCCTGAATGCAGCGCGCTTAAATACGAGGAGGTTCCTGGGGGTTAAAACCGTTTGGATCCAGTTGTTGTAAAGTCAAAGCAGGTTTTAGCAGATGCTCGGCCTCACCGTACAGTACGGCACATCTGGACGCACGGCCCGGCCCGCGCTGTTGGATGAGTGTCCTCAGAGGCGGGCCGGGCAGAGGGGGCGGGGGGGAATTACAGTGCAGATGAGATGGAAACTACTACTGGGTGGGTGGAAAATAGAAGGGTAGGCTGCAGAGGAGGACAGGAGGGGAGGCGAAAAAAAAGATAGAAGGGTCTGACTGAACTCCATAAGTATATGTGAATACTGTGTAGTGTAAAAAGAAGCCAAGTGGACATGTTATGTAAGGGTACAGGAGAAAAGAGAAAGCCGTTTTCCTTTTGTATTGCAAAAAAAAAAAAGTGGAAAGAAAAAAAAGTTGCCTCCCACGTATGATGCGTCCTCCCTCCGGAGCATGTGGTAATGAATCCAGTATGTCTACTTATTTTGACACGTAATTATTGCATCCCTCCTGGGCTAGTTACCGCTTTTATGGCGCTCGTTTATCTTTAAGGCCAGCGCACCAGCAACGTTTTAATTTTCTCGCCGTGCAGAGACTGAGCTGTTGTTTTCTCGAGCGTGAGGCGCCTCATCTGTATTCCTCTTCTTCTTCTTCTCCTCCTGCTAATGCTCCCTGTTGTCCTGGGATGGAGGCAGTTTGCTCTACCGTCTCCCTCCTGCTTTCAGACATTAGCTCGAGCTCCCCCGCTGAGGTGAGATGGATTTACAGACGCCGTGAACACGCCTCAGGAATGGAATTTGAGCTATTGGGTCAATTAATTTGCTGAACTATTATCTCATTAGCCGCTTAAAAAAAACAAAAAAATCAATAAAAGAAAGATCAGGCCAGAGACTTTAGTCATGGCCAACTTGAAATGGTTTGAATCATTTCCTGTTTTTTAATTAGACAAAGAAAAAAATAAAATAAATCTGTGATGACAATAATGGTCTGTCACAGCCCCAGAGGGAATAAGCAAAAAAAAAAAAAAAAAA
>JABUIW010000018.1:3129053-3145637 GCA_013363375.1 Menidia beryllina | reverse complement strand
CCCCCCCCTGCATCCCGTCCCTTACCTCCCCGTCTCCCGGCCTCTCCGCCAGGCCCGGCGCTCATGAATCACCACGCTAACTACCACATGCGGAAAGAAAGAGGGGGGAACCCCTGGCTGGAAGCGGAGAGTAAAAGGAGGGGGGGGGGGGGGGGGGGGGGGGGGGGTTCGGCCCTGATAAGGACATATCTCAAGGGGTTGTTAAAGCCGGCTAGTCGTCTGTACGGCAGATAGAGAGGGCAGAGAGGACAGCGGGGGAACAAAGGACGGACAGATGACAGGAGGAGCGTTATCGGAGGATGTCGGGGGCGGATGTTAATTTTTAATTCGATTCCCAGACCCATCTGGGGAGTCGCTTCGCCACGTTGACGGGAGGGAAAAAAGCTTTCGCCGGGGAGGGAAAAAAAAAAAGTGCTGAAACTGACACAAATGTGTCCGGGGCACGTCGGGTCGTGACGGTTTCTTTCATGCAGGAGGCGCTTTTACAGCTACATTCATCTGGCGTGGATCACAGAGCCGCTCCATTGGTGCGAAAAGGCGGTTAAGTGGCCTTTAAAGCTAATGTGCTGCAGTAAAAGAGAGAAGAGTCTGAGGCCCGGGACATGATCCGGCACCATGTCTTGACGCATATTTGCTGTGTCAATCCCTCAACGTTCTTTTTATCTTTTTTCTTAGAGGAAATGAAGCTTGGGGGAAGTTCTTTTCCACCTTTTTCTAAGTGAAAATGAACCATGCTGTTGGATATTCCCTATACAGGCTGGAAAAGATAAGAAATGGATGTTTGGCCACTTCTTCTAAACCATGTGGAAAACTAATCTGGACATTTTCCTGCCAATAGAGCGCCGAATCTGTCCGGCTGCAGCACACAGGGGCGCTTTCTGAGAAACATGCAGGGTTTTTGAAAGACTATTTTAAGACCTGGACTCTCCCATAACTCTAATCAGCTTCTTTTTAGGCTCCTAATGACTGAAAAAGTGAGTTCGCATTTACAGCCGAAGGAAAAGTGGTCACCACATGTGAGAAGACTAATAATGTCTTGACCACGTGACCAAGGAAGTCATGCAGTGCCTCTTTAATATGCGTTTGGCTCTTTTTATCTTGGAAAAATTACAGCTTGTTGCAAATTTTTACCTGAGTCAGTTTGCCAGTTTTCAGTTTGGTGCAACGCAGGCCCACAAAATAAAAGAAAAAAGAAACAAATAACAGATTTAACTTAAAAATGACCCCGGAAATAAAGACTTTTCCGAGGTGGAAAGCCTCTTTTTCGGATGGGATGGGAGCTAAAGCGTTAACGGTTCCACCATATGAAATAGCATTAAGTCAGAGAGATCTGGCCAATTTCTTTTTTCATGTTCCTCCCACTTCTTCCATGACAGGTAGAGCCCAAAGTGCTCCAAAAATGCTTGGAATGTGAGCGTGTTGATGCATTCAAAATTGGGCTAATCTCAATTGCACTGGCCCAACGAACCTTAGGTTGTTTTTGTTCAATTTTCCAGCAGTTGGTGTGAACTGCGGAGAATATAAATTATTTAGACAGAATTTCTGAGTTGGGGTAGAGCAGCACTGTCCATATGTGCAGCTGCTGTAGTACTGATTCAGTTTGATGATGATGCTGCTGTCGTACAATTGGGACTTTATTAGAGCAGAGCGACAGCCTGGAAGAGCTTTAAGCCCCGCTGCTAGCTACCTGAGCTAAAATTATTTGTATTTAACGTTTTAAGATACTCTTAAATGTCCTCACAAAAGCATAAAGAAATAAAAGCACCAATATGAAATTAAATCGGATTATTTATTTTCTTTTTAAATTCTTATAGAAAAGTGTCGTTTCTGTCTCCACCTCTATTTGATAACGGCAGAAAGTAAAAATAAAGCATTGCAACTCACTAAAGTCTAAGCAGAGGTCCTGAGCTTGGTCTACTAAAACTAAAAAGTCCTAGTTCTGGGTTTTAACGTGGTGAACGCGCCTGGCCACGGGGCCCAGCGCTGGTCTCTGGCTCAGTGGTTCGGGAACCCATTTGGAAACGCGATAGCTTGTCATCTAATTATCTTCAAATCAGTCAAGTCTTGGAGGTGAACCAGGAGGCGTATTAAGATGTGGCTCCGATCGAGAGGCCCGGCGACAGCTGTCCTCAACCGCTCGAGTTACAGGCAGAATCTAAACGGCCCGTTTTACATAATCCACGTTTAAACTGTGAGCGGTTACGGTAACGGCTAACAAGTTCCAGATGACAGCTCCGGGTCATGTCGGGGTCTGGATGTGTTAAACCGGGTCCTCACTCAGGTCTCTGCCGATTGCCCCTCTTCATGATCTCCCCTTCTCCCCGACCTCGGAGTCTTTCTTTCACTCGTGTGACATCCGACCCCCCCTCGCTGCAACGAGATGCCTGCCTGCCCCCATTTTCACCACCGACAGTGTGCGCCTGGACACCGGACACGCACGTATCAAGTAAACCCAATGAAAACCAAGTCCCTGTAAGCGATTGGTAGAAGAGAAAAGGAGGGAAAGAGTTCAATCCCAGCCTCACAAACAGTGAAAACAATATCACCTGACAGCCCATATCAGATGCATTATTTAAAACGTCGAATTCTGGGATAATAAATTGGGTTAAGTGTGTTTTTCTCTAGATACCTAATGCAACCGGATATTCAGAAGGAAAAAAAAAGACAAAAATCCCCAGAAGCGAATCTCTGGAACAAAAAAGAAATTTAAACCCTTTAGTCGTCCATTCCTCTTTTTGTTTCATTCCCTGCCAACATTTATTTTTTTCCCCGTCTCTTGTTTTCACCGTCTTCCTCTCAGCAAGACGGCTACCTTTGGTATTTGCTCTGCATGCGCATCATTTGCCAAGGCCAAAACTCGGTCCCCCCCCCCTCCTGCAGCTCATCAAAACACACTCAGGAGAGAAAGATTCCTCTCCGAGTGAAAACCGCTGTTTTGATGTGCGCCAGTGGTGAACACACTGCCTCTCTTTTTGCAGTGCCGCCCCCCCCCCCCCCCCCCCCACCCCTCCGTTGCAAACACTCATATTTCTGCAGTCTTCTCTCTGTTGCCATGACGTTTCACTGCTATTACAGCAGTGCAGTAGGAGAGCTGGGATGTCTCTTGATCCTTCTCTCTCCAGTGGGGCAGATTATTTTGGACCCAAAAAAAAAAAGAAAAGAAAATCGAGCTCCAGTGTTTTAAATCGGGAATGCCATTTCAATCGGCAGCATTTAAACTCCACTTCTATTTACATAACATTAACAGCTCGCGTGGCGGTGTGAGGTGAAATAAGCAGTTGCTGGCCACTTAATTCCACCCAGTCTTCTTCCCCCTTTTTCTCTGAGAAAACAAAATTTTTTTAAAGAATCTCCCATTTACCCACTGGGTACTTTCAGCTTTTCCTCTGCAACGATTGACCGATTCAAACAATGTTTAATAAGATTACAGCAAAAGGGGGATTAGTGACGTAATAGCGACTGATAACCTTCACTGTTATTTCAAAGTCTTCCAGTTTGGCAAATATAAGACAGGCAACATGAATTATTACATCTAACCAAAACGGAGAGACTACATCCACCTTTCCTGATTCCGGAGTATTTACAAAGCAAAGGAACAGCCCCAGTGTTGCTTCTAAAACGCTTTATAGACCAAACACTTAATGTTAAATGTTAAGGTCCAGGACATTACAGTCGGAGCTGAAAGACCTCCGAGAGGCTGCAGGAGAAAGTGTCGTCCCTCCAAAAAGAACATTCTGTCTCTAATCCGTAAGTGCTGGATTGGCCTGCCTGCAGTTAAGCTTTCCTTAACTGAAAAACCGTGCGCATGTGGGAAAAAGAAGAAACTAGAATTCCTCATCAGAGAGGAAGGAAATAACGCGTTTTTTTTTTACTTTTTACGTTAAAAGTGATGGGGATGCTACTCTCATTGGTAAAAATGGCCACGTCGCAACCAGTTTCAGACATGTTGTCATCATGTAACCATTTATTTATAAGTATAAACAGTGCGCTGTCAAGGTTTTAACTAAATGCAATTTACACGTCATCTCAATTGCTTTCGATTAGGATTGTGACAGGAAACAAGCAAATGCACTTAGCTTTACCTCTGGGTCTTAAAAAAGTGGTCATAGGTAAGTTGTGAAGTGCTGATGAGACACCTGCTATAGAGCCGCTCAGAAGGGGGTCACAGAATCAGAACGGGGAAGTTTTGCCACTTAAGCCAAACCTCAAAGTGACCACTAGTCTGGACCCACAAGGAAGTGTATCAAACTTGATGGAGGATTAATGTTTTCCGAGATTCTTAAAAGATATGAAGCTCTTTCAAGCTTTAGGTTCTTTTTTTTTTACCCATTGTTGAGTAAAATGAAATTGAACCGAAAGCTCATCGCAAAGCTGGAAATGCTGTAAATGCAAACGCTGCTCAGTCGGAGATTCCTCCGACACGATGACATGATGTGGGAGGAGGTTTCCGTATGACGGCCGGTTTGACTCATCTGGGAAGGCTCCTCAGTTTGTGCCTCGCTCTGAGCTCGGCCGCCTTTTCCCTCTTTGATCCGACAAACTGCTGCTCCGTGCAAATAAATAAACCATTTCTATGTATGGGACTTATCGCTTTTTTTGGTTGGTTAAGATGTAAAAACTGATTATTTTCCCTTTTTTAATTTATTTCTTTTTAAATCGCCTAACATCTCCACCAGTGCCCCCGTGCCTGTCATATGAATTTCTTCTATCCCAGCAGTTTGTCTCTTTCCGTCTCCCTCACCCTCTTTCTGTCTCCCTGCCACCAGACACACACTCTAGGCGCTGGCAGTCCTCGGACATTTGCTCGTCTCTACTTACAACGCTGGCCCGCGTTTGGCCACTGACCCCATGGCCTTTTTTTTTTCCTCTCTTTTGCACGTGTGCACACATGTCTTAACGTGAAAAAATAATAAATAAAATGAAATCAACACATCAGCAGACACGTGCTTTCATGCATGCTTGAAGACAGTACAGAGACAGATCCGCACACGCACGCCATGGCGTAATCTAAATTATTGGCAGGGGCTGGAGTGACAAGCCTCTCCTCACCCACTCATTCACGCTTCGGTGGAGAATTCGTTATGCATGGGCCATTTACTACATGGAGTTTAAAGGGCAATAAGGACAGCGTTAAGCAGGGAAACAAGCATTCAGTACACAATCTCACACGGAAAAACACATGTTCACATCTCTTTTTGTTTGGTTTGCCATCAAACAACCAGAAAATATTGAAATGGGACTCTGTTCTTCTGACTTTTCCTCTTAAAGGCAGTTTGTGGACTTTAATGCTAACACCAGGGAGGCATCATCATTTTTTAAAAAGGATGAGGAAGTTACAGGAAGGAGAGGAGCGAGGTCGAAGTTTGATCTGTTCACATTTGTATAAGGGATGTTTAAAAGAGTGATTGGAACATTTCGTTATGTTTCCATCTGGAAAAGCAAAAAAAAAAAAGAAGAAGAAAACGCAGAAAACCGGGGATAGCTACCTCGACCCAAAAGACGAATGTGTTCTCGATCGAGCGGTCGTAAAGAGGAACTGTGCCGGAGAGACAGCAGAGGTTAGTGAGGGTTAACTAATCGCGGGTGGGAGCGTGGTGCAAGACGAATGTGGCATTTTTATGAGGTGCGGAAGCCAGCTGATGGCTTTCGAGCGGCTCCCATCGTCCTCCGCTTCTCCTCCCAATCTGCCAGGATGTGTTTTCTGAGCAGATTGAGTCTATAAGGCTGCGAACGCCGGTTGGCACGGCCTGTCACACAAACAGATGTATTCACAGTGTGTGCCAAAGCGCTAGTGTTATTAATAAAATGAGGACAGCCGGGGCTTAAAATTACAACAGCGAAAATGCTTAAATGCTTGATTGTTTCATACGGCCGTTATGCTCAACACATCATTAAACCCGCTATCCCCACAGGGTCCGCTGTCGAACTCTGAATCTATTCTGGCGACACGAATCAGTTCAAGTATGTTTCACCTGTTAACAATTAGATGTAGCTAATAGCACGCCTGGATTTCCTCATAAAATGCCAGGAGCCTCTCACTGAAGGCGGAAAGAGAAGCACGATCCCTCTATCCTCGATTATCCTTTATAGTTATTTTTCACACTGTAATAATTTTACTTCCCTTTGGGATGACTAAACTAGTAAATCCCAATCTAATTTTGATGTCTTGCATGTTGAAATGATCACACAACATGTACATAAGTCAAATTTAGGTATTGATTTCAATTAGAATAGATTCAAGTCAGATTACTCTCCGAAAAAAAGATTCTTCTCTCCAATATTAAAAAAAAAAGCGGTGTTTGATTCAGTCTGGTTCTTGACTGTGATGAATGAATAGGAATCCAGGTTTCTGTTACAACTTTGAATTCATATTTTAGAAATGTAAGAAAGAGAAGATCAATGGATAGACCTTCAAAATATACAAAATGTGTTGGATTGTTTTTGTCGTATTGCGGAAGACTTAATTTGCGCTCCGGAAAAAAAAGGAAAATTCTTGGGAAACATGCTAAATTTAAACCCAAAAGCTGTTTTTGTTTTTATATGACCGGTGTTTCCTAAACCATCTTAACAAGGTTAAGTTCATTCATTTAGAAGGGCCCTTCATTTTCACTCTTGTCCTATTGCGTTGTTTACTTCCATGCTGATGTATGACTCTGGTTCAAACCGCTACTTCTTATACTGAATTAACTCTTCACAAAGTAGGGTACTTTGCCAAATTCTGGCAGATTGACCAATCGTTTGACTTGCTAAACTAGAGACTGGAAACTAAGGTTTCTCGTCAGCAGGGTGCAGGTATTGTGAATAAGTTTCCAATCATGGAAAAACATTTTGGAGCAACTTCATGGAGAGTCATCTCAGAATGTAAAAATGTATGCTCCTCTTGTTTGTTTGTGGGACTTCGTATAATAATAGTCTATGGAATCTAAAGTCTTGTTTTTTTTCTCCACAGCTGGCGTCCACTAACTCTGCCAACAGCAGCCAGACGACTGCATCTGACAATAAAGGTATGATTAAATACAAGTTAACCATCGTAGATATTGGTTTTATTTGAGATTATGATGGTTTGCAACCCTTAATTTTGGGAGCTTCCGTCTTCCTCCCTGCAGAATGGGGGTTGTTAAGAACAGAAAACAACTTTAAGCGGATGGAAACCAAACCAACCCAAGTAATTGATGGAAGGTTAATAGAAGGTTAATTTCCAACACTAATTGAAGCCTCAATTAGTTATGCTTTCATTATCTGTCAAGGAAATTAAAATGAGCTAACCAACCAACCAGAGACAGTATTTTGGACCAGAATCAGCAGGATGTCAGCTAGAACAAGTTGCCTTTATACTCTTTGTATGTATTACGTTCAAATGAATAAGAACCCCTAGTTTGACATCTAGCAATACAGCACGAGCAGAATGTGTTTGTCCTACATTCTGTAAAACTCGTCATTACATCAGAAGCTAAGGCCTCCATTGTATTTCACCTCTACGTGCTCGTCTCTCGCACACCTCACCATCCCTCAAAATCTCATCTGCCTGTCTTGTCACCTCTGCCTTTTCTGTCTCAGTGCACCTGAGATGAATTGTGCATGAGGATTATCTAATTCTATCTCGAAGGCGAGGTTGGGATGCTGAAAATATCTGCAGTACCTTGCAACTGATAGAATGTACAGTGAAGTAACTTTGGTACTCTATCTCCTGCTTTTGTATTGTTTTAGTAGGGTGCAAATTAATATTACAGGTGAGTATTCCTGTTTGGAATAAGCGATACAGCAAATGCATGGATGGATGTACTCACAAGAAAAATTACCAATTATACAAATACAGTCTAAAAAGAAGTAAGTATAGGTCGGATTTAGTCAGTATCATTTGGAAATTAAAAGGTTAAAAAAAACTTGGACTTTACATTAGTGCTAGTTAACTTACCATTAGCTTCCCAACAGTTAGCTACAGTTGCTAGGCGCTCGTTTGCAGACGCTAATACATGGGATGAAGCTAGCTTAGCACGCTCCTCTGCGACTTGTACTGTGCTTCAATACGTAAAGACGATGAAAAACGAGTTTTGTTGTAACGAAACATTCCAGTTGCCTTGAACAGAAGGAAAAAGTATCAGTAATATGTATATATATTTTTTATTTTTAAAGTACAGTGCTGTTTATTTCAAGTATGCCAAATCAGACATGTGATCAAATCGAATCTTATTATTTCGGCGTGTATGTGGTGTGGTTGGATGACGATGCCACAATGAGATTACAGCTAATAAACTATAATCCTCTTGATTAGCTATGGTTGACCTGACAAATTCCTAGAAATGTCCAACCCTGCTTCATGCCGTGCAGCAAGGTTGACCTCCTCTATGGAGGCCAGCACAATGATGGTCTCATGATGATGATTCAATAATCCAAAAAGAGTGATGGAACTGTTTGTCAGTTCGGTTAATCAAATCAACTGTTCTTTTGTGTTTTTGTGAAAGTCTGACAAACTAGTCTCCGGCTTTTAAAGTGACTCTACAACAAACATTTGCATGGTCCAGCCATCACTGCAGATTTCTAAAGGAAACAGCTGCTAATGCACATATTCTTACTGCTGAAACTAACATTTTCACGTCTTTAAATGGATATTATTTAAACGACAATCAAAATTAAAGGGCTGTGACAAAATTATATTTTCTAATTCAAAGCTTTCAGGATTGCCGTTTTGAAACGCCCAAAGCTTCAATGCACGGCTTTGCCAGTTGGAGCTTTATCGCGGTTAAGCTTGCACTTCAGTGAATAATCTCAGATTATTTTTTCCTATGTTTTGGTCTGTTTGGGATTGCGTTGGTATTGTATATATTGCCAGTCATATTCTACTCTATTTCTTTAAGCACTCATATACAGATTTGCCTGATAATCAAGCTCTGAGGTTTTTGGGTCAACCTTATAAAACTGCTTCTAAAGAATTTGAAATCAGCCATGCATTTTTACCCAGCATTAGTACAGGGCATGTAATTTAATCTGTGACAGTGTACTGCACAATATTTCAGAGGGCTGCACAGTATTGTTGCGTGCTCTTTATTTTTGTCCTCAAAAATCTTTTTACCCGGAGTAAACAGAGCTGCCAGATGCACAATATTTTTTTTGTAAATACGCCAAATGTCAAACATTTAGAGTAAATATCGAATTTTTCTACTGTTCGTAAGGTTCTAACCATTATGACTGATGTTAAGAATTTTGACTCAATTCAAAGTTAACATAAGAAACTTGTGTCACAAAAAAAAGGGATCAGGATCACTGAATAATTCCCTAAATTAATCAATTAACAACAACAATGCTAATACTGGATCGGTACAAATGGAGAACCTCCTGATCCTCATGGTTTGATATAAAGACCAGTGAGCGGTGTTGACCAACATTTCTTTGGGGTCATCAGGTGGGAACCTCCTTTCATCAGTGTTTTGTCTATCTCCAGGGGATAGAAAGTGACCACTGCCAACCCAGGGTCACTCACTAAAACCAACCATCCCAGCTTCTCACACCTTATCAATCATGTCTTCTACCACAAACAGCACTGTGATCAGCTGCCCCAGCAAAAACGATAAGGGGATATAAACCCTGATTGAGGTAGGGGGTAGTCAAAATGTACAAGGTCCATGACATTGAGGCAGGACAAGACACACTTGCAGAATCAGCAGACAAGCTCAACAAACAGTCCTACGGGCACTAATAATATCATCAAATACACGGTCATATAGGCCAACTCACCTGGAAGAGCCTCATGGTCTTTTAAGAGCTCCCGCGGGCCACACCCTTCATTCAAATACACTTCCTCTTCCTGGAGTTCTTCCTTGTCTTTCCCAGTGGTCGGTTTGCTTTAAGTGCCCCCCCTACTGGGCCTCCGGCTACCATCTTTCTTCTAATCCAATGGACCTTACTGCCTCACTTGACGTGTCCTTCACTATTTTCCTCCCACTCTGTCCCTTTACACCCAACCCTCACCACATGGAGACAACATACCATCCCACAAACCTCAGACTACAATCATAGCGACTGCAATTGCAGATTAGTTTATTTAGCTTATCGGACAAGGACCTTGTGCAACAAATTTTATAGACTGTGGGTTTCAATTTCCAACAGCATATTAAGACAATTTAAAATAATGGAAAAATCTAATAAGACAATTACAGGACTGAAAGAGCTTATTTGAAAATATATGTCCTGAAATGGTGAAGCATAGTTTTTTACTTTGTGTACTTTTTTACGTACTTCTCCTCATCACATGCTCATTAATGCTGGAGGAGGACTTAATGATATAATATTTTGTAATTTAATTTAACAATAAGCACAGACTTGTGCTTTTTGGTCCAGAATATTCGCATTAGATTAGGCAATGACATTTCAAGGAAATATTGATGGGAACTGAGTGCTTAGAGGAGCAAAGACAAAGCCCTGAACTGTGGAGAGCTTCCATTTTACTCCTTTTAGAGCACAGCAAAACCTTCAAACTGATCAAAGTTGAGCTCTTTTAGAGCTAGTTCCTCCCGATGACCACTGAATTCAATAAAAGTGTGTTTTATTTTCACAAACTGGATGCCCCTATCCCTCTTAATTCATGCGTTTGCTTTTTTTCACACTGCTTCTGCATTTTGGCTTCAGTTTTGTTGAATAAATAATGTCAGAAATAATGAACTCTATATTCAACCCTTTTTCCATAAGTCATACCTTTTGTTCGTGAAAGTGGGCTTTAACCTAATCTCCAGGCCTAGAATATACCCGCTGTTTTCTTTGTGTTCATGATACCCTTGAAATAAGAGAGGATGTACTTTTTACCATAACTTTAATTTGATATCCTGCACTGAAAAAAAATGTCTGAAGTTCATACCTCAAAATGTTGCCTTAGTAATTGAAATAAGAGAAAAATATTAGTGTTTTATGAGCTGTTTTTCCTTTTTTTTTTCTTAGTCGTATTATCTCACAGCCAAAAAAAAATACAGGTTTCGTAAAAAAAAAAAAGAGCATCAGAAACTGAATTACAATATAAATAGACTGGTGTAACACTGTATTAACCTTCACGTTTTACCTCTGCCCCCCCTCCCACACAGAAAAGGCATCGGCAGCCAAGCCTCAGGAACAGGAGGAGGAGATCGACATCGACCTGGAGGCGCCGGAAACAGAGAAGGCAGCGCTCGCCATCCAGAACCAATTCAGGCGCTTCCAGAAGAAAAAGAAGTAGAGTGACTGACTAAAACTGGAAAAAAAATAATGAAGAAGAAAAAAAAAAGAAACGGAAAAAAAAAATCGGAAAATATCATTTAAACTGATGTACAGATATCAAATCAATGATGGCGAGTGGTTCTGAGAGCTGAGGCAGGACGAAGTCGTAGGGATTTCTGGTTCAGGATTTATCGTCATATTATGCAAATTGTCATGAAAACGCCTTTTTGCATGACAGATGGGCTGTTATTGAGCATAAGGAAGTCGATGGGCTGAGAAACAAGAAAAAAAGAAGGGGGGGGGGGGGAGGTGCAGATTTGGAATTTATAACCTAGCATGATGAAATACTGTAATCTCCTGTCACAACATTAACCTTTGCGAACGTCCTCACACACCAGACGTGTGTGTCCCAAACACGAACCCCCTCACCCCTTTTAGCCCCCTCTTCCCGCAGAAAAAACTCAGCGGGCGGGGAAACGGCCTGCTGTTGACTGACATAACAAGCACACGTCCTTCAACGTTAACGAAACGAGAGCGCACAAAAAGAGAACAGAAGCACACTGATTAGTTCCTTGGTTCTTTTCTTCCTGCTTCCTCTGCCGTCACAAGGCTTTCTTTCCTCGTCTGCCTGGGTCTGAAAGGACGAAAATAACACCGGCTGTCTCAGGTGCAAAAGCGCCTCTTGTGCCGGGCAGATATTGGATAGCCGATGCGTGCCGGTCTGATCTCACAGGTGACGAGGGCGGTGGTCATGGAAACTGGCTGTGCTCGGTTAGAGGCAATTTGCTGCAGGCGGGCTCGGTAAGCGATGGAAAGTACAGGCGCCCCGTGCCCACAAAAGTGATTAATAGCACGCATTGTAGCTAATGACTGACACGTAAGTGATAGAGTGCTTATGTGTCAACGACTGCTGAAACTTTTAACAGTCTTTCGGTAACACGCGATGCGGTCTGCTGGGGAGCTCTGGACAATCAGAAAGTCATTCAAATATTCATACCTGCTGATTGGAAATGACCATACAAGTGGCTTTAAATGGAAAATGGTGTTGTTGAATCTGACATGGCATCAATTATGATCAAAATGTCAGTGATTAGCCAGCAAAAAAGCCAATGATTGCTACATAACTAATATCAAATGGCTTTGTTTCTCAGTAAAGCACGGCTAAAACCTATGCCTATGCCAAAGCCTTTTCCAAAATTGTTCAAAACCAACAAAGTCCGTCATCTTTCCTTGAATACATTCAAGTGAACTAGGAGCTGCAAGAGCCGGGTCTGTACAGTGTAGGGTCCTGATCTTTTTAAGTCTGAAGAGCAGCACGAATGTCTATAGATACCAGGCCTGAAGTCACTGATACCGGAAGACATTTGTCCATCGATACAACAGGGATCGAGTTACCCCTCCATGAGTCACACTCGCAACATTTAAATTATATCGCCTGTGGCTGAGAGCTCTCAATCATTCTCGGTGTTGGGTTTCTCAGTGCCTCTGTAGGTAACTGAGACCCCTGCGTCCTTAAATAAACACTTGATAATGATTGAGCGCAGACACTGGCCATGAACCCGAGTCCTTGTCACCTTGACGTCAGCTGTTGAGCAGAGTTGGAAAGAAAGCCTCTCAACAAGAATGAGAAAGAATTTACCAAAAAAACGCACGTATAAGCACATGGTACAAATGACTCAACCCTATAAAACACATGTATATACATATAATGGAACAACAGATACATTCCTAATTGCTGTCCTAACCCCTCTTCCCGTTCAGTGTATGTAGCTCAGTGAACTGCTTCTGAAAAGCCTGACTTTCTCTCCATTGCTTTAAGAATAATCTCACTAATTAATAGAATTATTATTGGAATGTAACCTCCTTTCTATTTCGAGGACAGAAAGCGGCCACTCTTCTCCATCATTGTCCCACTCTTTCTATCTTCCTTCAGCGTAAAGGAGAATTGCTGATGACATTATCTGAGTTTGCTATCACTCCCTCCCTCTCGCCCCTAACTGGATCTGACATGGTTTTGAAAGTGTTACTTTACATACGCGTGGGACTATAGATTTAGATGGATTTGATTTAGAAGGCAAGCTGAACACCAGCATCAGGTAAGAAGCTCAATATTTTACAAGGTTAAAATGCACCCAAAATAGATACAGATCGGTCGAACCGATGGAGCACAGCCAATCAATGGGGCCTTTATACGTCAAGCTAACAACTGGTGGTCAAGTATGCCTGGATCTTTGTTGATTGCCTTTCTGACATTTCTTTGCTGTATAACCCAACATCTGCTCTGAGCATGTTTGATCAGCATGGAGTTTGTCAGAGAAATCAGTAGGGCTGGCAATAAAATCTTTCATATTAGCCACTTCCCCAAACCAACAACCCAAGCTTGGCCAATAGCACAACCATGTGAGATTCTTACTAGTCCTTGAACTGCACAGAAACTTCTACAGGGAGGCAGCCGCAACGGTTTTAAGAATAATTAACACTGTTTTGTTGACTTTTTGTTTGTTTTAAATCCTCACGTGCATCGCAATGAGCTGCATCTCGACATCTGGGCAATGCTGCTAGCTCTCGTCAGTTGGGTCAAAAATAGGTCAGAGACTACAGAAAGCAGACAGGTTCAAGCCCTGACTAGTGAACCTTAGTAAAGAGTAACACCATCTGGGACTTCTCACTGTGGAGTGCGACTTCGGATCAGTGTGGGCGTTTTGAGGGTGCCTCTCGGGGTAGGCTCCAGGCTAACCCTAACCCTACCAGGAAAAAGCATTACGGACAATGGCTGGATTTGAAGTTGTGAGTTCGGAGAAATTCAGGGCAAATAGAGGTGACTTCTAGAGAAGAGGGCCGAGGTTCTATTCCCCACTCTGCCGCCATGCTTCTTTTGGCCTTAAGTGGTAATTTTACAAGTGGGGGTTTGAAAGGAGTTTGGTGTGAATTCAAGATGAAATGCTGACAAGTGACAACTCTAGCTAAACCATGGTCAGCACAGTTCTCTGTGACCAGTCATAAGTCTGTATGTAGTCGAGTCTTAAATACGGTAAAGTCTTACTCTGTCTACAAATGACTTTTTAGCAAAGTCACGCAGGGAAATCCCTCACTGATGCAGTGTCTCTGGAGCAACTTCAAAAATGTTATTAAGCCATTTTAGTGGGTGCACTTTGCCTACTTAGCTACAGTCCTGACCACGTGACAGACGCTGATGCGCTTTAGCATGTTCGCACCACCGACAAGATGTTACAGGTCATGGTTTTTTTGGAACTCACATCAAACTTTTTGCATCCCCCCTCCCATCTGAAATCTAGAGTTCTTTAAGCTCCTTTAGCGTGTACTCGCAACATGTTAACGCCCACAAACGCATCTCTTTTTTATTCCTTCATCTCTTTCGTTATCAAAGCTGTGATTTGGCTTTGCTTTGTTATCCTGACCTCATTTCACTCCACTCCCCCCACAACCCGAAGGCAGCAGAATGCGGGATGCGCCGAGCACAGCCTGCTCGCTGTGAATGAGCGAAGGCCGGTTGGCATTAAAAGCTTGCCTCATGGATATGATCGTGAATAGAGCGATCATGCATAAACCTTATCCAAGACAGTTAAGTAAGGTCCCCACGTTCTCTTTAACAAACATCACGATGCCACGGCAAACAAGAGCTCGGCAAACAGCGGCCCAAGCTTTTGTACATACCATTCACAGTCTGAAATGTCTGTAGAGCATTTCTCTGAGCCCACTGTAGTTAGCTTAATATTCCCCTTTGCTTGCATATCTTTATCTTCGCCCGTCTTATTATGCTTGACAATAATATAATGTACTTGAGACTGAGAAGTAATTGGTGCTGTAAGCCCACCGTGGATATTTGGCCACAACTTTACAGCCTAGATATGACATCGAAGCCATACTTTTAGAGAACAAAAAAAAAACTAACACTTATATTTAGATATTCTCTTCTTGCACATCACTTTTTTGTGTCGTCTGTAGTGCCGTAAAGAAACAGTGAAGCAACCCACACAGAACATTCATCTCATGCTAGAAAAAAAAGTAGATCTTTTCATGAACTGTGATAAGAATCGTCGTAAAGTAGGATTATAGCTTGTCTTTGAGATGATCGCGAGTGTGAAACGTGGCATCGAGAAGTTGGCTTACCCTTCACTGTGTGGCCAGTCAGTGATCACTGTCCTTTCAGGGAGGCATCTGCCATTCAGGAAGCTCTACAAGGCCTCATCACATAATCCAGTATCTTTCTGCCTCATGACTTCTTCGCTCCATGATTAATGATGATAATTTATTACTGCTTTTTCTGAATTATGTTTCTGTGACTTTTATGGATACCTCTGTTGTTGTGAATTTCTCCGACTGTTGTGTTTCTGATGTGACGGCATGTGAAATCCATATTTGTACATTTTAGACTATGAATTCCCCTCTGTGTATTTTGACATTTCAGTCTACGGTGTGTTGTTCGACTTTCAGAAATGATGGCTGAGGTGAGAATGCACAAGAACATCCCCCTGTATTGTGTTTTCAGCATTAAATAAAAATCGCTGCATACCGCTTTGAACTCGACCCACCTGGTCTTTATTTCTTCTCTAGCTTTTTGTCAAAGGCAAAAGACCTTCGAAGAGGTGAATGCAAAAGGGACTTTTGAATCCTATATACTTCGTACATACATTTCCAGTGAGCATAATGTACTCAGGCAGCTAATCCATTCCAATCTGGAGCTGCATCAGGAAATTCGGAGGATTCACTCGGGAATGATCTTCCCGAGTGAGTCCTTCGGGGGATGCTAGTATTGCTATAGATAACACTAGAGAATGGTCCCTTTGGGTGCTGTTCCAGTTCAAACAGGCTTGCGAATGACACCATATAACACGATTTCCTCATTACAGATCTGGAATATCGGCACTCAATTATCCACAGGGTAAATAGGGCGCCATGTCTTTGGTTATCGCCTTGACACAAATTTGAAAAATGACTCTCACAAAAAGTTACCGCAGTAATATAATCGTGTCAGGCATAAAAGCAGATCATGCAAACAAATGCACGGAATAGGCAGAAGTAACAGTAATTATAAAATTGCTACTCCCCTCTATGTAGCTTATTAACTTACACGTGTTTAGGTGGAAGGGCACATCAGTATCTTTACTGCAGTTATCCTTACATTCATTTTTAATGACTAGTACACAATTACACTAATGCACACAAATGACTGGATGTTGCCACTAAAGTATAATCCAAACATCCTTTTTAATCAAATGTCATTTGATGTGGTGATCAGTGTAATAAGGTTATCAAACTAGTCTTTCTAGAAAGAACAGTCAGCAGTAGCCTGTATTGATGGAGTTATGTCTTACACTCCCTTTCTCTTTATGTCTATATATATATATATATATATATATATATATATATATATATATATAT
>JABUIW010000018.1:3096706-3128653 GCA_013363375.1 Menidia beryllina | reverse complement strand
TGTGTGTGTTCCCATTACAGAGACCTACATGCTGTTATGAACTCCCCCTATCACTTATGTCTTGCCTTTTCAAGGCTCCAAATTCAGATTACTGCGATTCATCCAAGGGTTCTTAATTCAGCCGCTGCAGTTGGAGTCATCGCTTTAATTCTTTTGCTGCAGTTTAGTGACTAGAAAAAGTCAATACGCAGACATCAGTGGGCTTCTAAACTCTGTTCTGAAAAGGGGTGTGCGACACACTCATGTTCTTAAATCTTTGTAGGCATAGAATTGTACACTTTGTTGGATTATTAGATACCTGTTACAAATAGAAGAATACTGTAAAAAAATAATTAGAGGTGGGGTTTATTTATTTTTGTAAAAAAAAAGAAAAGAAAGCACTTTAGGCCTAGTAGCTTTGGCTCCCTGTGAGTTTACCATTATTTTGCGATTCAGAACTGTGGTTTTGTCGTCCTGTTTCAGCCCTTCTCGACTCAATGCTTGAATCTTTCATGGTTGCTGAACTCTCAAAATACCTTACTCGGCCCCAAAAGATACACGGTGTGACACAGCATTAGTTGAGATGGCATCCGAGGACACGGAATCGCATCTAAGGGCAGAGGAAATAAAGCAGCTGTCAAACTGCATCTGGGCGCCTGGCTATTTACACCCAGTGCGGTTTTTACGTAAAACCCACATTGGCCTGGATAAACATATTCACATGTCTCAATTACTCTAAAAAAAACATAAATGTGATTCACAGAAGGGACAAAAACCATGTGATGCATGAAAAGGTATTACCTGATACGGGTGTGACACAGATATTACAGTGAAAGACCTAACTGGAAGTGATTCACAATCCTCAATTAGGGACTAAATAAAAATATGAGCACATGCACACAGACACACACACAGACACAGGAAAAGAGAATCAGGCATGCTGCAACAGGCAAAATCGGTGGGAACAGAGCAGCTCAAAAATGGAGCGTTGCCCGTGAAAGCAGAGCTGTGCTGATGCGGCTTTTCATCCGCTGTGCGTGTTTGGCCTGGGAAGCCACGGGACGCAAAGCCCAAACGCTTGCACACAAAAAGCTCTCCGGATATTCCTTTTGACTAAAAATAAAATGCCAAATGCCTGTATTTATTCTTGCGCGGAATGCGGCGAGGGTTGCTGAATCCAGCTGCCCTCATCAATCCCCTCCTGCACGCGAGGTAGAGCGGTGCGAGCTGCCCTGTGGCCTCGGGGGGGGGGGGCAGCTGGGTGGGTCCACACACGGCAAGTTTGCTCACCTATGATTGTGCAACCCGTTGGGCAGTTGGTCATGTGAAACCAACAACCCAAGAGTTGTGAGCTGTTCAATTTGAGCACCGAGTGGCATAGATTTCTTTATCAATCCAACCCAGTAGCTCTGATTTGCCGCCCTTACCAAGTTGATGCTCATATCCAAACAAGAAGTAGTGACATCTGATTTTAACGTAATGATTTAAACAAAACAACAAACTCATTAACTGTTTCCTTCTGAAAATAAAAAAGTGTCCATTGCTAACATTATATATTTTTTGTCCTCAATCGAATACTTTTGACTTGTAAATCCAAACCTTAAGACCAAAACAATGAAAAATGTCTTAAGTTAACTGGATACTGAGGGAAGGTCAGAACCTTTTAAGAGTTTTTTTTTTTTTTTTTTACAGTGGTCAGTCTCTGAAAATGCCATTTAAAGACAATAGTCCTGCCTCTAAAAGCCACACTGGGTGCCATTTAACTGGAATCTGACTCCACCTCAAATGACTCTTCAGCAGTTGGAATTTATGACCTGGATTTCCAATCGGCATTGACTGAAACACAACCCTATGGACCACGCTCTAATTTGGTGTCCGCTGGCTGCATAGCAACAAAAGTGGGCCTCGCTGACTTTATCTGTCCAAACCACATGTTGACCACCTGTAATGTGTCCCGTGAGGGCTTTAAACGGTTTACCCACATTTAGAAACACAAAACCAACATGTGTGCTTTGGTCCGGCAATTTTGGTGGCTAAAACATCAAAATGTACTATGAACACGCTCAAGATTAGGGGATCCCCATGTGCCAGAGCGTCACTTTCAGGGCTTGGATTTCCACTCAGTGTGAGGTAATCCCTGTGAGGAGCCAGTCCTAACATTTGGTGGATTCTAAGATGATATCGATGCTTATTTCCTGTTAATTCGCCAATTAGCAAATCAGTGGGTCTTCAAAACGTGGAACAATCAATCAGTCTCTAACAACGCGGTTGCGTGACTCACCCTGTCAGTGAATGGCGTCACCGAAAGGGTTCACACTCTCATTTCGAGATTATAAGCACCGGTTCATTGCCCGTATTCGCTTCCGTTCTCACTTTCTCTGCGAATACCCCACCTGGGATCGACGTACAGTCTCAGTGTGCTACCAGTGTGACTCAGGGCTATGCGAGCTTATCCAGGTAGCAGCATCTCAGTGGCAGGTTATCAGAGCTATCAGCTTATCAGAAACGGGGACGGAGTGACACCATCCACACGGACCATCAGGTTTTGGTAGTAAAACCGTGTTCTCCTGAAGGAGGCGAGAGAACCGATGCGCCATCTCAAGCAAAACCCCAGAGCTCTGGGAGGAAGGTGGAGCACAACACAGCAGATGGGGGCTGGAGGGAGGAGGATGCAGAGGAAGCAACATGCTGATGTGGAAGAAAACCATGATGAGGGGGAGCTCTGTGTTTTTTTTTTTCTTTTGAGCATTTGAGAGGGAGGGGGGGAAGAGGCAGGGGAGAGAAAAAAGCCAAGACGCGAGAGTTAACCACAGCAGAAACGACCGCTCTGTTTGCAGACGGTTCCTCCGGAGCTCCTCAAACTGAAACCCAGCAGAAGGAGACAGGAGTGTTAAATGAGGTTTGGTTTTGGGGGGTGAGAGCTGTGGAGAGAAAACCGGGGATGGCGGGGCTCAAGAGAGGATAAACAACACAACGTAGCTTCAAGCAGAGAGACTCCACTGTGTGCTGTACTGCAGGGAAGAAGAGAGGGGGGGGGAAAGAACAGGAAGCAAGGCAGCAAGAAGAAGAAGGGTATCAGTTCTATTTTTAAACCTGACAGATCATTTGGATGGGGTTATGGAAAATAAAACAAAGAAAGTCCGAACAAAGGCGAGGGAACGGAAAAGACAGACGACTGAAAGAGATGAAACGGTTGAAGGCAACAAAAAAAAAAGAGCTGCCAGGGAGAGAAAGAGAGGAAGAGAAAGGGGGAGGAAAGGAGGGGGGGGGGGGGGATACATTTACCTTGACTGACACTGCGACAGGGAGAGAAAGCAGAATCCCCTTCCCTAAGAATCGCAGCTCCGTAACATCATGCGACATAATCTCTGCAGTGGGTTTGCTGTAGGGCCACACGGAAAATGCTAAGAAACACACACACACGCACACACACAAACACGCACAGGTAAAATCTGTTGCGCTTATATCTGTTGCCCTTATAGCCAAGACTCGAGAACTTTTTGAAGCAACTGCAGAATCACTTGCCACAAGAGCACAAATCAGCCCTGGAGATAGATCAGAGAATGGCCGTTCAGATGATGAATACACACTAGACAATCGGCAACGTGCACAGAACAGATGGATTCAGTGGCACGTCCTGGTGGCAAGACGGATCGGAGATCTGACTTCCTTTTTTTTCCCACCATCTGTGTTGGAAAAAAAGGAGCCGAGCAGAAATCAACCGCCCCTCTGTGGAGGGGTGTTTTCTTGCAAAAGCCACTTCAGCCTGATTGTAAACTGTTTGGTAAGAACCCCCTCGTTTCTGCCTGTTCCTCGGCCGCACTCAATTGTTGCCAGGGGCGACAGCATCAGCTGCTACATAGGGCGAAAATGCATGATGAATGTAAAGTACATGTTGGCAGGAAACAGAGCCTTCCCAGTGCCAGACCGAGGCCGCCCCCTAGTGGTGGCAGACGAGAATGGATGGAGGCGTTTCGCTCATTTAATGTTCTGCTGTAAAATAGAAAAGAAAAAAAAGAGAGACAGGGCAGAAAAAAGGTTTGAAAATATTAACTGAGTGAAAAGCAGCCCAAACAGAGGAGGGCAAAAACATCCTTGAATGAGTGTTTTGCTTCTGGTTTTATGAGTTTTCCTTGCAAAGGTTGGTTGTTAACTGATAATTTCCCAACTGGTTCCACCTTATCTTTTTCTAAAGCGCAGGTATGCGATCATTGCCTTTTGTTAGGGCGGAAAACCCCATCAAACCTTGTCAATTAAAACAGGTTTGAGCAGATCTGTTTGGAAGCCACAGGAAAATTAAAGTCAATTTCAAAAGCTAAAAAAAAAGCCAAACTTATGCAACAATAAGCAGCAAACCGTACAACTTCCTTCAATCTTTAACATTGTTATAGTTTGTATTATCATGTTCAGAGTACCAAAACCAAAGTCCTTTAAAGCACACTATAGAATCCCATCCCAGTGACAGTGAAGGAGCCTCAGTGGGGGGAAAAAATGCTGTTTATGTCTTTGAGTGACCTCTTTGTGTAAAAAAAAAAAAGAAGATAAAAATGTCATCAAACTTTCATGGTAAGATAAACAGGGAAACTCTTATGGGAATTTACCCCCAAAAGTCCCAATCAGATGAGTTTAGAATCTGAGGAGGAAACAAAATCAATCCACAGGTGCATTCCTTGGCAGAGATCATTACAAGGTGCACCAATCACAGACGAGCAGTGACGTCCGTAAGTGAAGAGGAACCCTGAGTTTCCCCGGTGCCTGTCAAACTGGAGAGAACAGCCACAGGAGTCGAGGTAAGTTTTAAAACCTTGTAGCATGTGTGTGAATGACTAGATGGAGATTTACTTCTTTTTTTGTTTAAAGAAAGCAAAAAATAGGTTTATTTTTGTAAAGAAAATGCCAGCTCTGTTTAACTCTCCCTGCATAAATCAACCGTAAAGTTAAACTGTTGGACTGTTTGCGACTTAGCCTTAATGTCGAATCACAGATCTAACAGTACTTAACTGTCCAGGGATGACTCCAGATTAAATCATTTTTACAAATGTGACGATCCCAAAATGACCTCAGTTGGGTTTGATAAATGCATGCAATATGATATTTTGTAACTTCAGTCCACACACTTTTTCTTCCTTCTTCCGCTTACACTTGTACTGTGATGGCTCACACCTGCATTCCTGTGTGATAAGCTCGAAGAACTGAGTGCTTTAGAATGTAGACGGGAAGGCAGGTACGTAACCATGATCTCTGAAGTGAGGGGGACACTTTGCCAGAGGTCTGTTGAGCGACCCTCAAAATAAGTTACATAAAAGTATCTAATGGCATTAAAATAGAAAGTAACAAAACATTAAACACATCAATAATAATAATGATGATAACAGTTATGTTATGTGAGAGCACAGAAATGCAAAATCAATCAAGATAAAAAAGGAAAAATGCCATGAACTATGACCCGCTGACTTTAAGAACACCAATAATCCAAAAGTTTGCATGTGTACATCATGATGCGTTTAAAGACTGCTCGGAAAAACACGTTTCGGCACGTTGATTAAACGGTTTTAACATCTTGAAAATCTGCTGCGAATAAAGGGCCCAGAAACAGGAGGGGATTGGGAAAATACTTTACACCTCATTTGTTACGCCCATGGATCAATTGAAAATTAGGATATTTTCAACAGAAAAATATCTAAATCACTCTTTTGCAGTGTTCGATTTAATGCGTTTCAATGACATTTTTAGTTCTGGTGTGATTTTTTTCCTCCCGGTAGCTTCAGACATGGCGGGGACACTAGATGAGCTCCAGTTCCGCTGCACCGTCTGCCTGGACGTGTTCAGCGACCCCGTCTCGACGCCGTGCGGACACAACTTCTGCAAACTCTGCCTGGGGACGTACTGGGACACCACCGAAGTGTGCCGCTGCCCGCTGTGCAAGGAGATGTTCCTGAAGAGGCCCGAGCTGCGCGTCAACATGGCCTTCCGAGAGGTGGTGGATCACTTCAAAAGCACCGGGTCCAGCCCGGAGGCCGCACGGGAGGCCGATCCGGACGAGGTGGCGTGTGACATCTGCGCCGACGTGAAGGCCCAGGCCTCCAGGTCCTGCCTGGTGTGCATGGCGTCTTACTGCGAGGCTCACCTGGAGCCCCACAAGACGGCCGCGGCTCTGAGCAAACACAAGCTCATCAAGCCGGTCAGGAACCTGGAGGAGCGAATATGCCGCAAGCACGAGAGGATTCTGGAGCTGTACTGTAAGAAGGAGGAGGAGTTCATATGCCAGACCTGTGCCGAGACCGGCCACAGCCGGCATCAAGTGGTGACAACGGAGGTCGCCTCACAGCAGAAAATGGTAAACAAAAATAAAAAAAAATAGTAAACTGCATTACTTTTTAGTGTTTTCCCTGTTTTTCCCAATGAAATACTGAAATGAATACCATTACTTTTGAGAGCAACATCTGGTAGTTTCTTTGTGTTCTTTTGCATTCTGATCTACTTTGGCTTATGCAACCCCTTTCTTTTTCTTTCTTTTTTTAAAGATTCAGGTTAAGCGGCGGGAGAGAGAAGTGGAACTGATGATACAAGATCGGCACAGGAGGATCGAAGGGATGGTAGAACTGAAAAAGAAAACCAAAGTACGTTTTAAGCTCTGTTCTGAATAACTAAAAGGAAGCCTGAGCACAAAACAATGTACAATCACCCACTCCTAATGAAGTTATTCGTATTTCAAGATGTTAAATAAATCACTGTATTGAATACAATTCTACGTCTACGAGTTCTGCAGCCATTCAGGGAGGCTTCAGAGGTTAGAGAGGCTCCATGCCTCATCTTTTTGATTGTATGAGGACCCTAATCAAGAAAGCATTGAAATGCTTTTTTTTTTAGGAGAACGCCGAAAAACAAATGCAAGACAGTGTCAAGGTCTTCACCTCTGTGATCGAGTCCATCAAGAACACCCACGAGGCGCTGATGGAGCAGATAGAGGTCAGGTTCAACGCGGAGCAGGAGAGTTTTGAGCGGCTCATCGGGGAGCTGAGGGAGGAGCTGGAAGCGCTGGAGAAAAAAAGCCTGGAGCTGCAGCAGCTGTCGCAGATCGAGGACCAAATCACCCTTCTGAAGGTAAGAGCAGGACTCACCCCGTGAGGGGGAAACCTGTGGCATAACAGGCCATATCGGACCTCAACCTGAGTCAAAAATTGCATCATAATTTTGGTTTTGCTGTAAAAAAAAAGCAATACAATGGTTTCCTACTTCAAATTCTTGACATATAGCATTTAAAAATAATTGGCAGTACCAAAGTAAATGCTTTCCAAGTACAAATAAACACATTTATCTATCTTTTTTGGGTCGAAAGAAAAATATGTTCATTTTAAAACTAGGGATATGTTTAATGATGGTAACCTTAATTTCCTGAGGGAGTCTTCCCAAGGGATCAATAAAGTACTGTCTAAGTCTAAGTCTAATTTCATGTTAAAGATTTCAACTCCGTTCTGTCTGCCTCTCACCAGACCATCAATAAAGCTAACGCTCTCCCACCGACCCAGAACTGGGCAACGATTCCTGCCTATGAGGTGGACTTTCTGGGTTACATGCGAGCGTCTTTGATCAAAGCAAAGGAGTTCATCAACCAGGAAATAAGAAGGCAGGAATCCACAGGTAGGCATTTGCTACAAAAAAGCGTCATTGCATTTGGTCCGTCGAGGAGTGTCTCATCTTGATTAACTAGAGATCGAACGATGCAAAATGCCCCCGAATTACATTTGTTGCCCCTTAAAGGGATATAGGCTTTGGGTTAGATCTAGGACCCTTACTTTACCACATATATCAGCCTTCTTATGTATCCCTAATTGTTATGTTCTTTCCACCTCCACAGAGCTTGGGAAAATGAAAAAATTTGCAGGTTGGTTTGACATCAAACACTTACAGTAATGGTTAAATTCCGTCTCGACTTGTTTCCGGGTCCTAATACTGCCCTCCCTTGTTTCCCTGCCGACAGATGACCTCACCATCGACCCCAACTCTGCAGGATCCTGGCTGGCCGTCTCTGAGGACGGGAAAGAGGTCAGGCAGTCTGTGAAGCGGTACAAACTTCTGCTGGGCTCAGGGGAGAACACCTTCGCCGCCGCGACTCAGGCTCTGACCACGGGCCGGCACTACTGGGAGGTGGAGGTGAAGGGGAAGTCCAACTGGGCGCTGGGCGTCGTGTCCGACGTTCTGAGGAGGGAGTCGCTGGTCCCCTGCCCGGAGATAGGCATGTGGACCATCAGTCACAGCGAGGGCTCGCGCTACGTGGCGGCGGCGCAAAAGCCCACGCCCCTGAGGGTGGGCCCCCCGCCCCAGAGGGTGGGCGTCTTTGTGGATTACGAGGAGGGGCAGGTGTCGTTTTTTAACGTGGAGGCCAAGAGCCACATCTTCACATTCGCCGGGTGCAGCTTCACGAAGAGACTCCACCCGGTGTTTGACCCGTGCCTGGCCCCAGAGAAAAAAGAGACGCTTCCTTTGAAACTCATGATGGTCGAGATCGCCAAATGAAAGAAGCCTGAATCATGTCTGCCTGATCCAGTTTGGAATGGAGTCACACAGCTGCATCGTAGAGCGATACACCGGAGCAAAGGCTTTCTGTGGTTTCTTTATTGATTATGCAATAGTTCTATATGATTTCTATCAGATTTTGATCAATTTTATGCCATTTACTCTTGACAATGCGCATTTCCTTCATACCTCGCAATTCCGAAGCTAGAATGCAATGGCACCTTCATAAACCGTTTGAATCCCCAGTTCTGCTATTTATTTAAGAAAATATGCACATGAATGTATTCACAAACCGTCCGCTTGCAAATAAAACTATCAAACCGCTTTATTTTTGTCCTGTCATTACTACCCTCATGCTTAGTTTGAGTTGGTTTACATCTCTATGGACTTTTTTTTGCCATTCATAAGCACCATCACACCGTGTACATGAGGACAAACCGATTATTTATTTTGTTGAAAAAAGAAATTGGGAAATAATTCAATTCAATTTTATTTACTCATATATATAAAATGTAAGGTTATTTTTTTAATGTTGAAAATTGTTTATCTTTTTCCATCATGAAACATAGTGTTGGAAAACAGATAAAAGCTTGTTTTTACCTTTTCATTGTGAAATAAAAAACTAAATTAAAACCTGTCGTTTCCTGTTTCTCCCTGGTGGTCATCAGGAACCTGCTTCATGCACTGGTGTTTTTTAAATATCTTAATGGTTTGGCCGTCATGCACGTGGACCCAGTGGTGACATTGTTTCTGTTGTTTGTCTGGCTTCTTTCAGCTCTTATATCTATCGTGTTGATGAGATGTCCTAACTCTGTTTTTCTACGCCAACACAGGGTCAATGAAAACCGGATCCTCCAGGTGCTTTCTGCTTTATATATTGCTTTGTATACTTTTAAAAAAGTTTTTCATTCTTTTAACATTTTAACAGGAACAGGCTGTAGATATAAAGTTCTTCTGATATTCTCACTTCCATAATAGAATAACAGAAAAAAAACAGTGTCATCTCAAGACACAGATCAATCCAGTTCATTTGAACATAAGTTAAATCCATTAAAGTCTAAATGAATTAATCATAAATTGATCCAGAGCAATTTAAACACATTTTTTTTACCTCTTTTTCCTTTACAAATAGTTTTACAAACGAAGACTATTAAAATTATAAATGGATATAGCGCCTCTATAAAAGCGTTAAGAACATAAATAAAACTAGATCTGCGTGTATGTGCTAACAAAACAGACCAACCATAAATTATGGTTGTAATATAGTTGTAATTATAGTATGCTATTTCCACTAGGAATCATATGCTAAGCGGGTCTAGTTCCCTAAAGTCATTTTGCATTGTCACTATACAATTTACAACTCAATTTTTGATCACACATTTTACAACTGTTCTAGTGATTTGTCAGTTCCTTTATCTTTTTGAATGAATCCTTGGCCTTTAAAATTCTGCAAAACCTTTAGTGGGGCACTGATTTCCAGTGTTTATACCTTAACAACCGTGGAGAAATGACATATAGATACTTGAGCTTTTAGTTATTCGCTGAAAACGAGGGCAAAACCTGCTGCAGAGAGTCTGCAAAAAGAAGGAACTGTTTAAACAATGAAAACAAAGCCCTCTTGGTGGTTAAAGGGCTTTGAATATTTACCTTGCCCAGCCAAAGAAATCACTGTGAGGTAAGTCCGGGTGTGTCACGCTGAAAGTGGGAGGTGCCAATTCAAGTTTCAGGAAGCACTCAGGAACCTGTTGGAGAAGGCAGAGAGATTCCTATCAGAGCTCGTGAGGTGAAGGAGCGCAGCCATCCGACTCAAATAAAAGAAACATGCAGAGTAAGTACGACCGTTTCTGACATGTCTTTTACGAGAAGCTTTCCTTTAACCTTTTCAGTAAAGGACAGGTTGTGTTTTTTAATCCTTTTTGTGTTTTCTGAGAAGCTTTTTTTCCCAATCATAAGCATAGGAGAGGCACACAGAGTCAGACTGTGAGAAATGAAGTTGGACTTTGGTGTTTGACATGCTATAAAAGACATTTGAGTGTTGGATTTTACAGATAACAGAGTTGAGTTGTATAGACTGAGTGAAAAATTATTCATTTTGTTCGGGTATACTGGTCCTGTAATAATTGGTTAGTGACCAATATGCTTAAATCTAGCCTGAATGAAATTTCAGTGACAGAGAACTATTTGGAACAGAGCTTAAAGAAAAAACAAGGTGAGGTCTCATTATTTCAAAAGATACATTGGCAATAGTGGTTGTTTTGTTGTGGCTGGTTCACTGTAAAAGTGTCAACCAATTAGATCCCGAGCAGCTTCCCTGAGGCAAACATTCCTGATTTTCTCCATTCCGTAAATAGTTTCTTGTACCCCTCAATGACAGAAATACAGCCACCAGCCCCTATCTGACTTTATTGTGTATGTTATTTTATGTTGCACAAGTTGTTATGAAGTATGATTTAAAAAAAGAGAAATAATAAAAGGTTTCTGGACTTTCTCACACTGACTCCTCTTCCTGTATTTTGTGGAATGAGTGTTGAGTCATGTGGCCTCCAACATCCTCCCTCAACAAGGCGTCTTTGTGCTGTTTTCTTTGCTCATGCCCTCTGACGTTCAAACATGTCTGAAGAGTTTTTTTTAAAAACGCTTTTCTTGATAAAATACAGCGCCCAAATATGATTCTTCTTGTTTTTTATCTTGACCTTTCGGACATGAGGTTGGGAACAGAGTCTCTGAAGTCACAATTAAATGGTATGTGTAAAAAAGCCAGTCCTATGGTTACAGGTGCTCTTTCCCACCTCTCACTTGGACGGTTCAGCCAGGTCGTAAATGGGTGAAAGGGAGGCAAAAAACCCAAAAACAAACTATGAACCTATGAACAAATTAGTCACACCAACACACATTTGAAAAAAAAAAAAAGTCCATCGACAGTCTGTAGTGCATGTACCTCCTAGTAAGGTATACCTTACTATTTAAAGCGGTTTAAACATCACATAACCATCCATCTGGAGGCTGCATAACAGAAAAACAGCAAACAGAATTTTTCTGTAGATTTTTTTAAGGTTTTGAAAAATGTGACATGATGAAAACTTTCTGCTTTTTTCTGATCTCTTTTCAAATTAATTTTCATGATTCCCTCATCCATTCGTGTCCGTGTCCTACACTGTTATATTACCTTTTTTTCTGGTGTGTGTAAAACTTTTAACAGCTATGATGCCAGGTTGGAGCATGACTGAAAGCTTTCTTTGTCACATTATGGTGCAATGTATTTTCATTCAAAATGAATTCAGTGTTAACCATGCCTACTTCTTGGGGCCCTGTGAAACCTCTTGTACAGTCCGTTTAACTTCTGTACATGGTGTATTTTCTGTCTATCTAAAAATAGACTGAAAATCCCTAAGCCTTTCGCACGTTTGCCCACCAGGCGTCGGCTCTCCTGGAGGCCGGGTCCTCTCCGAAGACCAGTTCACCTGCTCCATTTGCCTGGAGGTGTTTGTGGAGCCCGTCTCCACGCCATGCGGTCACAGCTTCTGCAAGGCCTGCCTCCAGGGCTACTGGAACCACAGCAAGAAGTTCCTGTGTCCGATGTGCAAGAAGGGCTACACCAGGAGGCCCGAGATGAGCGTCAACCGGGTCCTGGCTGAGATATGCTCCCAGTTCCAGGGGCTGGCGGTGGCTGGGGGCGCTGGGGTGACTTCCCCCCGGGGGGGCAGCGTTTGCTCCGATGCAGGCCACAGTGCTTCTCTGGGGCCGGACACGGGGGAGTATGCTCGACCGGGCGAAGTTCCCTGCGATTCCTGTATTGGGAGGAAGTTAAAGGCGCACAAGTCTTGCGTGAACTGCCCGGGATCTTTCTGTGAGACCCACCTGAGGCATCACAAGAAGGTTGGTCATGCGTCCAGTATGCAATCTCTACTCTCTCTACAATACCTATGATCATGATCTTAAACTCAAAGGGCCATGCGAATCTTGCTTCCCTGAACTTGTCCTCCAGGTCAAGACTCTGACGTCCCATCGTCTGATCGAACCCACCTTCAACCTGGAGGACAAGATCTGTAAGAAACACGAGCGCCTCCTGGACGTCTACTGCCGGTCCGACCACGCCTGCATCTGCTCCGCCTGTGCCGAGGCCACGCACAAATCCCACGACATCGTTTCCATCGACCACGAGTTCAAGAAGAAGACGGTGAGCCCAAGTCCTAGCGTGCACAATTAGGACTTACCGGAAAGGTCCCAAACAGTACCTAAGGAAGGTGGTAAAACTGAATCAGAATTTCGATGTTGAACGTGTTAAGGTGTTTTCTGTTCCAGAACAATTTGGGGAAGAAAAGGTCGGAGCTCAAACACCTGATCAAAGAGAGGGCCAAGAAACTGGAGGAGATCAAGCAATCCATCAAGGTTATTAAGGTAAAGGCCTCAGGTAGACCTCTTAAAGGGGATGATAGGGGTGAGAACTAACACACTGGACCTACTTTGGCTACCCGGAAAGCTCTAGGAAAACTGTCGGAATTACCCTTGTTTTGGTAGCCGAGGGAAGTTGTCCTCCCCGCCCTTAGTGTGGGAAATCTAAACCTGTTTGATAGTCGTTCTTAAGTTTTTCAGAATAGTAAAATTCTGAATAAGCACAATAAACACTTTTCTTTGACTGAAGATGGTACAGATGCACAAAACTGACTGCATTCAACCTCAGAGTGAAGCCTTAGGTGGTTAGTTTGATTTGAACCAGTGTTGTGTTTCACAACCAGTGTGAGGCACAGCTGCTGCCTGTTAAATATTCACATCTTATATAATGAGGTGCTTATCGTCCTCTGAACCTCAAAGGCTTGATTATCGCCACGCTCAGATCCAGGCCGCCTCATAAAGCATGAACTAGTTGTTGCTCAAGGCCACTTTGATGAGAGGCAGCACACACTTCCAGCTATCAGTCCGCAGATTCATCACGCCTTGCCACAGATTTGGAAAGATATTTAATCGGGACGTCACAATCGTCACATCCCTCCTGCTCTGCTCTGGAAATGGAGGCGGATAGCTCATGTGGTTTGTTTGCCTTTCAGCGCACACAGACAAGTCTGTCCAACCGGTGAGACCGGTGTGAATTCCTACCTTTAGCTTCTCACACCCTGCCTTTGTGCATAAGCATAGCAATGAAATGCACCTCTAGAGTAGAAAAGGGAACATGAAGGATTGGACGCCCAAAGGGCTTTCACTGACAATCCCCAACACCAAAGCGACTGGTGCTGTGCAGGTGTGGAACCCTAGAGATAGGACCTAATAGGGCAAACAATAAATTACCTATGTATTTCTGTTTAAAATGTATTAAAGAGAAGCTCTTCAGAAAACTGATTATTTAGTTGAATTGGTTAGAAAACCACTTTGTTTGTGGTAAATCTCTGTTTAGGATACATATATTTTCTGACCAGCAGTAGCTAACAGGTTCAGGGCAGGTGCTTGTTTACCATTGACATTTTTATCTCCTTTGTCAAATACACTGAGGGTTCGGTTACCACGGGCTTGAACGCCTGAAAGGATAGCTACATCACTGTGTGTAATGTACACAACGCAGCGTGTAGCCCGCACTGCATACAAACAATAGGCTTGAGGTTAAGAAAAGAAAAAGATATTCCTTTCAGTTTTGCAGCGAAGAAGATGTTTTAATGAAGGGATATATTCACATCCGAAGCTGTTGAATGTAAAGCCCTGGCTAAAAACATAAGCAGAGATAAGCTTGAGTTGAAAAGCTTGGGGGTTTTTGACTCTAGAATAACCTGTTAGTCAGGTTGTCCAACTGGCCGACTGAGTCTAAGTGAGCCAAGCTCACAGAAAAAGGTTCCGGTCTCTTAAACAGACGCATTTCACAGGTTCATTTGAGCCCTTTCATCTGAGGCTTTACCCCATTAAACAGAAGGAATTTAAGAAGAAATCAAATATGCAACAGCCAATGCTGTTAATGATTGGTCATACAAGATCTCATTGCAATAAGATTTTCCAAATAAATGACAGCGACTCTCACCTCTGTCAGTTGTGAAACTGAAGGATCTGAAACTGTGGTCCGTTTCCAACAGGGAAAAAATAACCCAACATAGCAACAGGAAATATGTTGGATGGGAACTAATCAGGATTGTACAGAGCCTTTGAACTGATCCACTTATCAGAATCAGGTGTGAAGCAGGGAAACCTCTAAAACCTGCAGGATACCGGCCCTTGAGGACCGGAGTTGGAGACCCGTGGTGTATCTGTTTCTGTATGTTGTGAAGCATGAAAAAAAAACACAGTGTTAACGGCTGCTAATATCTGAAATGACATCATGCTTAAACCTTCAAACAGGTCATCCCCGATATAACATCCACATGCCCCTTTCTGTTTTGATTTTCCCAACTTCCAAAAGCTTCTCTAAAGCCGCAGAAGTCAACATTTGTGTCGTTACAGGCCAGCTCTCAGAAGGAGCTGGAGGAGAGCTGGCAGGTGTACGCGGAGCTGCAGCGGCTGGTGGAGCAGAGTCAGGCTGACCTGGTGGAACTGATCGCCACCAGGCAGCGCGAGGCGGAGCGCCACGCTCAGGAACTGGCCAGAGGGCTGGAGAACGAGCTGAGCCAGCTGAGGAGGAGGAGCAACGAGCTGGAGGTCCACGCACAGACCAAGGACAAAGTGCTCTTCCTTCAGGTAGCAGATCCCTTCAAGTGACTCACAAAAATGATCCAAAAACAAAATTAATATGCTGTTGGGACAGCGAGAGAGATTGATTCTTAAAAAACTCACTGTGTATGCAAATTGGATTCTTTTTCATTATTTTCAAGGCCAGGCTGTGATATAATTGTTTAATATGTAGTTATTTTTCCATAGTGTTTGCTTAAAATTATCAACTTAGTTACTTAAAAAAGGAAACTTAGAGCTGGATCGGCTCCTTGTTTCTGTTAGGTGTGTTTGTGTCTACTACACGGGTAAAAAAACCCCAGAAAACTCACATTTAGTGTGTTATTTTCAATGCACAGTTTCGTCTAAGTGGGGGGAGGGGTCATTAAATGCTCATTTCCCTGTTCCCCATAGAACGTGACAGCACTGTCACCCTCACCCGAGCCTGCCGATTGGTCGATGGTCAGCATCAACACTGACCTCTACCTGGGAACCATCCGCTCCTCTGTCAGCGGCCTCATCGACAAGTTCAAGGAGGAGCTCAAACGTCTTTATGGGAAAGGTGAGGGGCACGTAGCAGGTGGTATT
The DNA here is from genome assembly GCA_013363375.1 of Menidia beryllina. Lineage (NCBI taxonomy): Eukaryota > Metazoa > Chordata > Actinopteri > Atheriniformes > Atherinopsidae > Menidia > Menidia beryllina. Next base: position 3,112,948 of record JABUIW010000018.1, on the reverse strand, counting down.
TTTTCTCATGAGCGCTCAGTATAAATCAACTAACTGATGATGAACAGAGCAGGAAGAAAATGGGGAACTATGGGTGAGACTAGGTGCAACTTCGAAAATAGAACACATCAAAAAAACATCAAAGTATGGAGGAAAACAGGTCAAAATCTACATAAAACCTCTGAGATGAGCAAATGAATAGATGTTTGTGTTTCCTAACGTACTCTGCAACACAATTCAAATGTAAAAATGTGCAATACTTTGCATTCCATTCGACCTTTAACAAAACAAAGCTATTGGCAAGGATCAGGTGCTTTGCGGCGTTCTTATTGTTATTTGTGGTTGCCATTTTTGGCGGGAGCTAAAATGAAACGCGTCCTCCGCCGCCTGAAACAAAACAAAACATCTGATGCAAATCAGGCATTTAGTAGGTCACTGAGCTTGCCTTTTGGAATGGAAAAGTGAGTCATCGTTGCGGCAAACTCTGAACAGATGGAGGCAGTTTTGATGCCACGCGGCAAAGCCACGCAGGATCCCCAAACAGGCAGCTGAGTGACAGCAGCGCATGATTCCAGACTCTAAAACTCTCTGGATTACAGCAACACATTTAACACGCACGCTCACTATCTACTGTGACTTTGACTCATGTGCCCTGAGATGAGTTGTTGACTTGGTCTTTTCTCTCTCTCTCTACATCCGCCCTGCCTCCCCCCTCCCGCTCAGAACTCCGGAAGGTGCAGAACTATGCAAGTGAGTAAGACCTCCACCTTTTTTCACTGCGTTGACAGATTGCTTGTTGAAAGTTTGACTAGCCTACATGTGAGGGATGAGCTTCTGTGCTTCCTGTAGCATCGGAAACACTTGGTCATCCTCTAGGAAAAAGGGGAAATTCATTAGTTTCTACGATTCCCTGCTTTATCCTGCTGTTGGAACAGTTATTTGTACGGGTAAATGATGCAATGTCCTGACTTTTGACAATTTTGTGATTATGAACCTTTTATAACAAAATGATATTTTATATCTTTTTGTGCTAATACGATCTTGTTGATGTTCAGGGTTGGAGCTAACCCTTCTGAATTTCATCAATTAGCTCCCTTGTATTATAGTCAGTTAGGTCAAGTAAAAAGCTGAGAAAGCAAATTTTAAGTTGCTTCTTTTTTTTGTAATAATTCAAACAGATCCCAGAGGTTTCTTGTTATTTTGCTGGAAAGTCAAGCAGGATTTGTAGTTCTCGAAAACGTCCACAAGATAGAGCCATTTCTGTGCAGGCCATGTAATTCACAGCAGAGCAGCCAGATTGAGCTGAAAATTCATCAAGTGCCTGAATGGAAAGCAGTTGGACTACTTTTCATTTGATTTTTTACCAAATTTTACCTGTCAGCGGATAAATGAAACGTCCTGAAAACAAAAGCTCCAGTTGCCTTCTATTCAAGATCTTTGACCGTCAAACTTAATCGGGTAGTCATGACTTCCCATATTTGTGCATAAATGTTCCTTATTTTTGATTGAATCATCTATCAGTCCCTTATTGTGAGTTTTCCTTTCCAGGTGAGGTGTTTTTAGACCCAGGCACTGCCCAGAAGAACCTGGTTGTCTCCGACGATGGTCAGCAGGTGAAATACGAAGAGCGCAAGGTTTCCCACTCTGATAGTCAGAAGCGCTTCAACCCCGCCCTCTTTGTCCTGGCTCGAGAGGGCTTCAGCTCGGGCCGGCACTACTGGGAGGTGGACGTGGCGCGCAAGACCGCCTGGACGCTGGGGCTGGCCCGCGCCACGGCCCACCGTAAGGGCGAGATCAAGCTGAGCCCCGGAGGGGGTTACTGGTGCCTCTGGCTGAAGAACGGTGAGGTGAAAGCCCTAGCGGCGTCCCGCCTCCCTCTGATGCTGCAGGCCCATCCCGGTAAAATAGGAATCTTCTTGGATTACGAGGCGGGTCAGCTTTCTTTCTACGACGTGAAGTCGCGCCAACATCTCTACACCTTCCACGACAACTTTAACGAGAGCGTTTATCCAATCTTCAGCCCGTGCCTCACCCAGGACGGGAAAAACGCCTCCCCCCTCGTCATAAGCCACGTGAAACACAGCTAAGGCAACCCGTCAGATTTAAGTTGGACATTTATGACTTCATTAAAAAGACCAATACGCAGAAGATCATAGAGCATTGGGCGATCTTGTTCCAACCAGTTGTTGTGACTTTGAAACGTGATGTTTGACTTATTTGGACAGAATTCACCTCAAACAACTTCCAATCTATAAATGAACTGTTTTTGCACCAAGCACAACTGGATTTTATCATACCAGTGATGGTAGGATAACCAGTATCATCATACCATGATACCAAGACTATTGACTGACTACATGCGATTCTTCCAATGCGATCAACAGCTCCGTCCCCTGCCATCTGAATGGACAGAAAAAATTAGAGGGATCTTAAAGTGTAAAAACCTGTGAAGGAGAAGATATTAACGTCCAAAGTCTAACTAACCCCCGGGCTCAAACCTTAAGTCGAACAACCCCCCACACAGTAGGACGGGTTGAGGTGATCACTAACTATGAGTAGAGCTGTACTAGCACTTTCCTTACTGTGTAAGACTTTGGAAGAAGTATATATATATTGCAGCCAAAGTTAATGTAAATTCCGTGTCCAGAGCTTGCTGAGGGGACAAAACAAATTGCTGTTGCACATATTTTTTGCAGGGGTTTTCTGTCGGAAACTTTACGTGGATGTAATGTTTGTTTTCAAGGGGCTTCAGGGTCTGTATTTTTTGTATCAATAACTGTTTTTTGCACCTTCTTTCTGAAATTGCCAAAAATAAAGATTCATTCTGATCATAGGTTCCACCTAAGGCCATTTTCTTTCTACTTTGAGTTATGTTCCCAACCAGCAGTGAATTAATAAAAAATCAATAAACCATAAACAAAAAGAATTTCTATTTTATTTTTATTTTTTAGGTACCATGAGACACAAACTGGGAGCTATTCAGCAACACTGTGCAGTGTCACGTCTGGGGGAATGTCTCGTCTTGATTACCTATTGTGTACACCTGGGGTTTCCCTCCCTCATGTGTTTAAATAGTCCTCGTTTCCCCTTGTCTGGTGCGGGGTCGTTCTGTTTCGTCTTTCGTCTCATGTCTGTTTCGTCACCCCCACGCCAGGTTTGTTTTGCCATAGTCTTTGTTTTCGTCATAGTCTGCCATAGTCACAGTTTTGTCACAGTCTTGTTAATCTTTATTTTGTTACTTTGTCATAGTTTTTCCACAGTCTTGTTTGCTTTGTTACTTTGCCCACAGCCTTGATTTGTACTTTTGTCTGGACATTCACCCTGTTTTTGTACAATAAACCTTGTTCCCCTCATCTCCGCAACTGAGTCCTCCCTCAGCACCCACCTTCCTGACAGCAGCCCTCTATGTAACAACACTGCATAAATTTAAAGTTTAAAGAAGCTGTTTCAACTATTCATTATTATCACAATGTGTAAGATGGTGTTATCTTCTTGTTTTCCTCTCAGAATAACACGGGCTATTCCGGATTGTGCTAAGCTAATCAGCTGCATATGTACTGCAGTGGATCAACACATGTTGCAGCCTTTAAAAGTGCCAAAGACATCTACAGAAATGCTCTTGATTACGCTTTTTTTTGCATTCAGATTAAGAAATTAAGTCCGACCTGATGTCAGCTACTGAGGGACACGAGTGTTGTGTGGAGTGCATCGCGGTTCACAAGAAATTCCAATCAAATTATTGTTTGAATTAGACTTTTGAATTTGCTTGTCTGTTTTGGAGTTGGAAGTAACTTTGAAAAGAATAAAAAGTGAACCTTTATCTCACGCTTGTATTTGACTGAAGTTCAGAGACCAAGAGAGCCTATTTGCAGAAAGGCTAAAACCATTCCTCCTGAGGCACAGGGGGCTAAAGGCAGCAAGTATAAATTTGTATCTGGGGTGAAAGGAGAGCGTGGGGCAGTGAGGGGGGATTGGAGTATATTTAAAGTCAGAAGTGTGTTGGGAACTGGGGGTGGAGGTGGTCACAGCCTGTCTCATATGTCAGTGCATAGTGCACAAGGCAGCTGCTCTTTGGTGAGTGTCAACATATCTCTGCTTTCTGTTTTTCTGTGCCGTTTCTCCTGTATTTCACTTCATGCTGTGTCATATTTGCTTTTCTGTGCACAAATGTCTCTTATGGAAGAATGTTGAGCTGAGTAAACTAATATTTGGCTCCAGAAGAGCTGTGACCTGAACAGAGGACTTTTTTTCTGGTTGTTTTGTGTGTTACTTTACTACTACTTCAGATCAAAGTCAACTTAATTTTTCACACATAGCAACGCATTTAGGATTCTAACATGTTTAAGGAACAATTTGAGACGGTTAAAGAGCATCGGCGCTGAAATTTGGGTCACAGACTGGACAAATATTTTTGAAGAGATGTTAATCTGTCTGTAACCAATAATAGGGCCTCAAGCAGGGAGCTGCTCATGTATGAAGAAAGGATACAGTCATGTTGAAAAAAAAGGTTCTTATTAGGACCACCACAGTGATTACCTGGTCATTACCAGGTTTTATAATTCGGTAGATACAGCCTTCAATGAAAAGCAACACACAAATGTTACACAAACCAAGCCAAAGTGGAGAAGTGTTTTGGAAATCTTTAATCTTGCAGCTGGCAGCAAGGCGCTGCTGATCTAACACTTTCACCGACAAGTGGAAGAACCTCCCTCCAAAAGCAGAAGTTTTGCGGGTCTGAAGCATTCAGCCGTACACCAATACAATCTTTCCAGGAGTGGACATCCCTATGAGGTCGCACCCTCAAATGTCAGGCTCCTCAGATGCACTGAGAAAAAAACCCAGGAGTTACTATACTAAAATTAAAGATCATGTCTGCACACAACAGCGCAAAAGCTTCTCCCTGTGCAGATCACATTGGCATTTACTAGATTTGCAAAGTAACATCCAAACAACTTGAAATTACATGTGGAACAATGTCTTTTGGACAAGACTGTGAGCGCAAACACTTACTCTTACTGTTAAGTACGGTGGTGTAAGGCTGATGATGTGGGCATTTTTAATCGAAGTAATCCAGATTGATGTGAAGTTATGGGACCTTAAGGAAGTTGTGCACAAACAAGTACCTTCAGACCTTAATGAAGTGAGAAGAGCAATGTGAGAGACTGATAACATTGTGCAGCTGAATGCTGCTGAAGAACTTTAAGTCATAGTGTACATTTTTCACAAACTGCTTCTCCGTTTTCGATTGAGAAACCACACAGTGTAATATCTGATATTTGTGCCATTATCTTGGGTTCTTTTTATTCTTTAATGTTGCGGAGAACCATAAAGCTGGAAGGAGATGTTTGGGCTTTTGAACATGACTGTACAAGTTGGTCTAAACTACTGAGAATTTCAAGTGAACACACAAAACAACAGAACAATGTCTTTAAAAAAAAGGCTCATGGGGACTCTTTTATTACTGTTGATGATAACACTGGTAAACAACAAAAGAAATCTCAAATTATCAATTGATTGGGTTTGACATAAATGAGCCCCTTGATCATTTCTTTGCATGCTATATTTGCATGCACATGACCCTCTTTTGAAGCCATGCAATCTAACCACAGCAACTTCAATATCACAGCAGGTCGATGCTCCGCTCAAAGGCCGGTTGCTTTCGCTGAAAATGACCCTGCCTCTCCGCCGTGCAGGGATGGCCACCACTGGCAACCTTTCTGAAGAGCAGGTGCACTGCTCTATCTGTCTGGATGTCTTCACCAACCCCGTGTCCATCCCCTGCGGACACAACTTCTGCCAGAGCTGCATCCTGGGATACTGGAAAACCTGCCCTTTGTACCAGTGCCCCATGTGCAAGAAGTCCTTCCACAAAAGGCCCGACATCAGTGTCAACACCGTCTTGAGGGAAATCGCCGAGCAGTTCAAGCAGATCAGGGTGAAGAGCGTGGACGGCAAAGGAAGTGGGGAAGAGGGAGAGGTGAAAACCAAGAAGTGGACGATGGAGAGGCGGAAAAAGGAGGACGAGGAAAGGCTGCTGGAGAAGGATCAGAAGCAGCTGCTTCTGGATGAGTTGAAGCAGAAGCAAGAGGAGGAGAGGAAGAGGAAAGTGGGTACGAAAGAGAAAGCAGGAGATGAGCTTCCACCGCTGATCCCCCGAGTGGTGACGCAGAAAAGCTCTCCTCCGCCGTCCCCCCAAGCCGCAGCCGAGGCTCCGCCTCCACTGCCCCAAACATCCCCTCCACCCTCACCTGCACTCCCTCAGGCTTCACCCACACCTTCTACCTCTTCCCTCCCATCCCCATCCTGGGAGGAGGTCTTTTGCGATGTCTGCCTGGGGGAAGGCCGTCCGACGGCACTCAAATCCTGCCTGGTGTGCCTGACCTCCTACTGCGAGGAGCACCTCAGATCTCACGCCGCCAGGTTCACCAAACACAAGGTGATAGAGCCTGTAGCTAACATGCAGGACAGGATGTGTCCCAAGCACGAAAGGCTCCTGGAGCTGTACTGCAAGAAGGACCAGACGTGCGTGTGCGTCCTCTGCACGGAGACCGACCACAGGGCCCACTACACCGTCCCCGTGGAGAGAGAATGGACAGAGAAAAAGGTGAGGTCTTTCCCCTAACTGTAACTGCGTTAAACAATCGGTTGTTCAGAGTTGCAAATTATCATCACACAAAGCATCTACTTTGGTTTGAACCCTTGAAATGAAATAAAAAGTGATCAAGTGCCAGCAAACGTACTCAGCAAATCCAATTTGCACAGTAATGTCTACCCTGGGTTTGCTAAGATCACACCCATGTGTCTGCCATTCCAGGCTAAATAAAGCTTGAGCTGGACTGGATCGGCACTCATCACTTTTGTTATGTAGCATCAAGCAAAGCAAGAAAGTCAATCTAAAAGAAAATTACACAATTCAGATGTTTTTCCAAACGATTCTGGTTGCTTGTGCATTTGCTATGATTCTGCTTATGTAAACGTTTTAGAGCAACACATGCACCCATACAGATGATGTGTATATCGGGAAGGTCTTGCAAGTTTAGTGCAGCATTGCCTCATGTTAGAGTCAACATTGTAGTGCACACTGGGACCATTTGGTAAAACCCAGCATGAAATACAATAATGTCGCCTGACGGCTGTTGAGAAGATATCTTTTTAACATGGCTTTTGATAAGTGTGGTGGCCGGAGAATGAATTTTCATCTATCTGGCTTTCAGAAAGTTTAGAAGAAACATGAGGTTCTCAGGCATGATCTCAGTATGAACATATGAACGTTGTGGCGTCAGGCCCTTTGAGATGTTTGGATGTAGGCCGAGGGTGTTGCTTTCCAACACGAGCAGTACTTGTTTAATCTTGGACGATGATCTTTTACACTATCAGTGCTACAACTGTCACCGGTCAAGTTTGTGAAATCCTCTTGTTCAGGCACATCTGAAAAGGACGGAAATGGACGTCCAGCAGATGATCCAGGACAGAGCGAAAAAGGTGGATGAGATCAAACACGCTTTGGAGCTCAACAAGGTCAGTCAACATGCTCCTGCTTGATTTCACTGCCATGAGAGGCCACGGCCCCACGTGCAGAACTGTCAGCACAAGTGTGTGATTGTGCCCCATCTCCAGGCCAGTGCCAGGAAAGAGATCGAGGAGAGCATGCAGGTGTTCTCCGAGCTGGTGCGCTCAATCCAGAAGGCTCAGGCCGAGCTGGTTCTGGTCATCGAGGAGAAGCAGAGGAAGACGGAGAGGTGGGCCGAAAGCCTCGTGGCTGAACTGGAGCAGGAAATTGCTGAGCTGAAGAGGAGGACTGCTGACCTGGAATATGTGGCAAGGGCCGACCACATTCACTTCTTGAAGGTAATAGCTTAAGAATCAAGCCAAAGTCAGGGGGTTTTCAAGAATTGTATATGGTTTATCCACGATTAGTATTGGTTATGTTTATCAGTCATTACATTCGTGACATTTCTTTGCAGCTATGTGTTAGAATTTCCCCCAATCTAGTTGGCTATTAATGCCTTTTGATCCAACCCCAGGATTATTCCTTGTGTGAATAATTGCTGGAAGTGTTTGGAACGGTTTTGCATGTTTGAGGAGAGCTGCTTCCCTGAGCATGTAATACCAGTGATAGCTGTTATGCATGTAATTTAAAGCATGCATGACCTGATGCGCTGCGTCTCTTTGCAGAACTTCCCCGCTCTCAGCATTCCTCCTTCCGTTAAGGACTGGTCTGACACCAGTGTTCCCACCGACACGTGTGTGGGGCTGATCAGGAGGTCCGTTTCCAAACTTGAGGATGCATTGAGCGAAATGATCCACAAGCTGTGTGAAAGTGGTAGGAACTTGGATAATCTCATTGGACTCTTGGACATCTCATTTTTGCTTTAGAAATGCGCCAAAACGCCGGGAATCTTAATTAAAATACCTGTTGTGTTTGTTGTTTCTTTTGCAGAGATAAGAAAAATAATGAAGTATTCAGGTAATTTTTTCTTCTCCTTTTATGTTTTGGTTTAGTCTTCTTCCTTCAAACTGTCCGAACGTGTTCTCTCTCTACAGTGGACGTCATCCTGGACCCCGACACGGCCAACCCGTGGCTGCAGCTCTCTCAGGACCGGCGCCAGGTGCGACACCTTGGGGCCTGGCAGGACCTCCCGGACCATCCCGATCGCTTTGACACCGTGGTCGTTGTGCTGGGGCGCGACGGCTTCACCTCAGGCAGACACTACTGGGAGGTTCAGGTCGGGGAAAAAGACGACTGGTACCTCGGCGTGGCCCGGGCCTCCGTCAAAAGGAAGGGCAAAATTTCTGTGAGCACGACCCAAGGCTACTGGGCTCTGGCCATGAAGAAAGGCCAGGGATACCGGGTATCATCATCTCCGCCGATACTGCTCTCCCTCAACCCCAAACCAAAGAGAGTGGGGGTGTATGTGGACTATGAGGAAGGCCAAGTGTCTTTTTATGATGTGAGGGCTTGGACCCATATTTACACATTTCAAGCGACCTTCAGGGAGAAGATTCTTCCCTTTTTCTACCTGTACTGCTGCGACAAAGCCTCTGACACCATGGGGATCTGCACCGTGAACGAGAAAAGCCTGATCAAGCTAAGCTAAGGACCCCCCACTGACCATAAAAAGACGCTGAAATGCCCCCAAGGAAGAAGAAAGCGCAGACTTATTTTCAGATACTTGCTGACACGTAACCATTTGTTTGTCAAAATTTCTATAGCGGTGCAAAGTGGCTGATGAAGTGATCTTTAATGGGTTTAAAGCATAAAAATTAGGTGTTTTTAAAACATTTCTCTGAGAGATTTTTGCTCTCAGGTAACATTCAGATAGTCTGTGATTTATAAAACCGGTTAACCTGGCAAAGCCAAGCATTACACATCCTGTTTAGAATGAATAGATTTTTAAGGGATGTTCTTAGTCTAGAGCAACAAAAGATGTGCATGGAAATTTCGGACATACTGTTGCCAGAAGAAGTTTGGGTTTGGATGCAGATGCACAGAGCGTGAAGCTATTGTCTTTGGGAAATTCCTTGTCCGCTGCTGTGTATAATGTCACTATAATGCTCCTGTATTAAAGATTCCCCAGAGTCTGATTCCTTGCGTTCCTACTCCCAAACAGAGTTGCTCTGACTTTTTTTTCTAGGAAAGTCACCAGAAGAAATCACACTTTCAGAATTTTTTTGTGTGTGTGTTTTTATTACCTCACTAGAATGTGACAATACAAAGATGAGATCCACTCTAATGGAGTGATTATTTATGAATTTGGGTTTTCGAATCAATCCCTATAACCCCCCAATAAAGATAAATCAAATTATAGACCTGTTAAACAGAATGTTGAGGTTGAAAGTCAATCTCTTTCCATAATGGACTGATATGATCTTACACGAGGATACAAAGTTCAACCCTCTGTGTGCAGTGAAGGCATGGGCCAGCAGGGGGCAGTAGAATTCCCACAACAGACTAAACCAATGTGCACAGTCATGTTTTTGAACTGTACAAAACATCGACACACTTCTCTGAAGTGTTCCCACAACACTTAGATGTGGTCAGAAACACTAGGTAGTGTTTGGAGGCACGTTATTTAAGGTGAAGCAGGACAAAAAGCTCTTTGAACAGTTCTAAGACAGAAAATTTTGTTTTGATCAGAGTCAACCACCCACGGAGGAAAAGGTTTACCATGTTTGCAGTTATATGAAGCTAAATGATCCCCTTTTCCATAAGGGTCTGAGGCATTGTGCCACCATCACAACCACCATCACAACAACATATTCTGTCCTCACAGAAACAAGGTCCCACCATCTTAAGATTCTTAAGATACCATCAGTCTTAATAATGGGATTTTTTCCGTGTCATCCTCTTATTTTTTGCCTGAGCTTATGTTTTGAAAGAGAGCATTATGTGTTTGAGTCTATTAGCCTTCTGAAGGATCTGATGTCTGAGTTTCCAGTCAAGTCAAGTTGGTTTACATTGATCGTGGCCACAGAGGTTTTGTTGGCCCCACTTCTCATCCTTGCTCACAGGATGTGTGCGCGGTGCCGCTTGTTTGTTTCAGTCGCCGTACAAACCTCCCCCACCCCGTCCACTCGCTTATCTTTGCCGCGAATGCACTCTTAATAGAAGAAAAGCTGCACGTTTTTCTATGACTTTTTGTGGTTTTTTGCATCACGGATGCAGCTGATCTTATGCGACTGACAGAATTTGCAGATGCAGAAGAAGAAGCTCAAACAGAAGGTTGAAGGGGCTGGTTTTCCTTTATCTTCTTAGCTTCAGCTTGTTTGGTTCCTGTTTCACATTTATACACGTAAAAAAGAAAAGTTACCATTAATTAAAAAAGGGAAAGGTTAGACAAAAATGCCCATTGTCGTAGGCTTTTTGCCGCTTTACAGATTGCATGAGTAGAAACATATTTAGACTCTTATCACATCAAATTAATTTAATTTTGTAACAAATATCTAATTTGGCGTTTCAGGCCTCCAACAAGTACAAAACATTGATTACGAACAGTGCAATTTTGCTGCTACCTCTCGCAGTGGTAAAAATTATATCTGACAGAGCAGATATGGATAAATAAAGCATTTTAGCTGTTATAGTGTCCAGTTCCTCAGTCAAAAACTTGCAGAATTTATTCTTACCTTGTCCTATGGAAAACATTGATGCAGAAGAAAAAAAAACTTTTTGGATCAACGTTTCATCACAATTTGCCTGATAGCCTGTTAGAGGGTATTTTGTCTATGACGTCTCCATCACTGAGAGCGGGAAGTAAACTCTGGCAGAAGAGAGCTGCCTGTAGAAGAAAAAAATTGAAAAAGTCGTGTCTCTGCTTTAGCCCTCATGAGCAGATCACACCTTTAAGTCCACGGTGGCTTCTTCGCTGCAAACCTGCTGCTGCTGCGGCTAACACGGTGTGAAATACGTTGCTAGTTTCCACTAGCGGAAATGCAAGTTCTAACACAAGATTGGCCTGAAGTCCCCAGGCAAGACAACGACTTAAACCTGTGCAAGAGCGGCTTCAGAGCAGCTGGTGGGCCAGCGGTTAAGGGGCAAAAAAGGAAGATGGAGGGAAAACAATGAAGATGGAGGCGCGGAAATGATTTCTCATTAAAAAACCTTGAATGTACAAATTGGATTTTTTTCCTTCTACAGGTTTGTGTGTGGGAGTAGCTCTGCCATGGTCAGCCATTACCATTGCAGAGCACACACAGCGCCCCCCCGACGCCTGCTCATCGTCACGGGTTGTTTGCTGTAAATGTGTGGCACCACCACAGACTTTGAGCTGGGAGGATGTTTTTATTTTTTTAAATAGATATGTGGTTGACAGTCTAAAGAGGCTCTGTCTGCATCGAAGAGTTAAAGAAAAAACCTCTGCATGCTGTGCGGTCTCTGTTGAGTTCTCGTGCCCTGCAAGTCACACAGTGAATCAAAGACATCATGTAGCAACCGGCAAAATGAAAGGTTAGAAAGCTAAGAGATACATGCACCTGCCGGCTTGTTTATAAAAAGGACAACAAGAAGGCAGTAAGATGTAAAACATTTTTACTCTCATTGTACACGGTTTGTAGTCTTTTCGAATTCACGGACATACATTTGAGCACTTCCTGTTACTCTGTGGGGTAAGATGCAATCTCCAAATTTGAGAAACTAGCTCCGGAGGACTAGACACACCACATCACAAGTGTCTGTGGAGAGGAAGTAGACTTTGTTTTTGCTTAGATGCATCTACCATTGTGTGTTCCTCTTTACCAGACAGTGACAAGAATGAGTTCACAAACTACAGCCTCAAACATCTTAAGATGTGATACAAAATTATGTTTATTGATGTCAAAGAAACCTTATTTCTTAGTCTCTGTAAGCATCTAGTATAGCTGATGATACTTTGAGTCCTGTGAACAGCCGCCTGCTAAAATGAAGCAAAGCGGCACCAAAACCTGGAAGAACATAATTTCTGAAGATCTGGTTGCCTTTAGCGTCCATCGTTGATGCTCAACATCTGAAGATGATGAAGAACTTCTTCTTCTCTTAGGTTGTGAGAAACCAGCCCCCCATAGGATTTGCTTACCTACTTATATGAAACCCTTTGATCTGTTTTTTTCTTTTTGTGGTTTAAAACAGGATGTCTCTGCATGTTTCATTCTCTGCAGCCCCCACAGTAGAACTTTGAAGCTCAGTCCACAACCAGTGAATTAGATACATGAACATAGATCATATGTATTAGATGACCTGCCCTTAGATATTAAAAGCAAACGAGGAAAATAATAGATAACAATGAGTCAGGGTTAGGCCCAAATTGCCTAGAGCAGTTTCTCCCAACCCTGGTCTTCATGGACCACTCTCCATCCAATGGGCCTTCATAAACCTTCTGCACAGATTGAAGAGCAAAAGGGCTTTCCTGTTTATTTGAAATGGGTATGCTGAGCAGAGACTCTTGGACAGTAGTCCTTGAGGACCATAGTTGGGAAGCACTGGCTTCAAGTACATCCGAGTTGCTCAAGGCAACCAGATCTTCAGAAATGTTCTTCCAGGTTTTGATGCCGCTTTGCTTCATTTTAGCAGGCGGCTGCTCAGAGGACTCTCTGCTTATGCTTGCTGAGGCTAAGCGATAAGGTTTCTTTGACATCAACAAACCTAATTTTGTATCACATCTTGAAACGTTCGAGGCTGTAGTTTGTGAACGTATGTGTTGGGTCTAAATACGACTCCTAGTTCCTCACTATCAAGAGTTTAGCTATTAATCAAATAGACCCAGGAAGAGGCATCAGAAAAAAGGCTTGACAACAGAGGTTAAGTTTTTCTCAACTGCAGAGAGGGAGAAACTGAGTATGGACACGAGAATGCTTCTCGCAGCCACACATCGAATCTCTCCGTCATTTCTCTAGCAGTTGGGTTTTATTAGACTGATAGTTGCTAAGCAGTGTACATATTATGGGATAGGAAAGTTTTGGACACAGTATCTGCCATGCCCTTATAAGGTTTTTCCCGGTAGTTGGCTGTTATTGACGGCCAGACCTTGGAAGACACAGATGGTAGACAGATGGGAGACAAAACACACATATTTTAGCTTCACACTAATGTAAATACGAAAAATAGCTTCTACATACGAAAAATAGCTTCTACAGTATGTTATCGTATGCAAATGGCACTTTTCGTGATGAGTTCAACAGCAGTCTGAGGTTTCTCTCTCTATGGTAAAACTGAACGACTTGGCGATAAGGGATTCTATATGCTTTGGACTCAGCCACATATTTCTGCTTCAGTTTCAACACATACACATTTTTTAGCAGAAGCCACACCGAACGTAAAAGGTTCAGGCTTGAATATCTAGACTTTGGTCATCCATTCAGAAACTCTGAGACCCTGAACTGTACAGTCCACACGGGACCTTGAATAAAGAACCCAGAGTTTACTGGTTTAAAGAGTCTGATGAAGTGTCCATAGGGTCAGCACATGTTTACAAGATTAAATAAGATTAAACGATTATCATGTACAAATGCACTGGTGTTTAGATAAACTACGTCTACTCTATACTGTGGTGAGTCAGTAAGATTTGAATGGAAAACAATTAACATATAGAAGTTAAACACACTTAAAAAACAATTTTTTTAGCCTACATACATGAATCATATAGTGTTCATGAGAAAAATTGTTTGCCTATAATTAGTCCTCCTGTGGTCTCCAGGTGAAGCAGAGAAATCTGTAAAAATCAGTGCAGTTTGGTCATGTATCTATTTAAAATTCTATTCTCTGTTCAGCTCGGTAATATGGTGGTTTCAAGCAGGATGTCATAGTTTTTTTCTCAGCTAACCCACATTTAGTTAAAAGTGCTCATGCTTTTTAAGGCCTAGCGTATATCTAGAAGTTTATCGAGTTTCGTAATGGTGTGGTTGGTGTGGGTCTGAAAGAAAAACGCACAGGGGTGTTATATCCAGTTCTTCAAGGGCCTCTATCCTTAACAAGTGATTCTGAAGAAAGCGACCTCTTGAAAAGATTGTTGAGCTCTTCACAGGCTTGCCAATGGTGGTGCATTGATGTGAATAGGGTGTGCTGAAGAAGGGAAACATCTAAAACCGGCAGACTTGAAGCATTATAAAAAGGTCCGCACCAGCATTTCAAGAGACTTAATCAGAAAAATCTTGACTGTTAAACGTGGAAACATTTCACATTTTCACGGAGTACCCATCCAATGAATTCTATTTTTTCTTTTTCCCAAGCCTATTTCAAAAGGCCACGGACTAAAGCGAGAGCAAACTGAAACTCCCAACGGGGATACTAGTTCTGGAAAGTTCCTTTACATCATAGAACATCTGTGACAGTAATGGGAAGAAGTCTATGAATTTAGTCTTTTCTAGGAACAATTTTAATGCTGATGATGCTCAAAAAGATACTGTATCACTACTGAAAATTAAATGAATGTATTTGTCAAAGGAACTTGAGCTCTTAGTACTTAGTACTGTACTGTAGTACTTAGACTAAAAACTATATTGTTTTCTATGCTTGACTATCAAGATTCTGACAGATATAACCTATGGCTGTCCTGGGACCCATGATCACTGGTGCATTTGGGGTTTGTTGGGTATTTTAGGCCTCAGAATACACACACGCCAGGACAATCCAGCCGGTGTTGGTCGAGCCCAGACTTCGGTCGCAGCAGCATGAGCTCACAGATCACCTCTGATGGAGCAACACTCGGTCATGAAGATGTTGTCGTATTGAAACTTGAGTTGTTGGCCAAGGACTATCATCAGCTACCAGTCCTCCATTGTGTCGAGTAGACAAGCAGCAGCTGTAAGTAGTTGTGTTTGCTGCTCCCCCTGCCTTGACGAAGGTTATCTGCTTTTGAGGGGGGGTTTAGGGTTAGGGTTCCTGGGCAGCTATTCAACCACTACCTTACGCACCTGCTCATTGCGCAAATGACAGCAGCCATGCCTTGCCTGCACAGGATTTGTTTTAGTGTCGCTCTCCCAGGGCAGAGAGGAGATAGTGGGGAGTCAGGCAGGCTTCCTGCTGCCCAATGACTCCCTTTCTGCTCGTTCGCTATTCATTGGCTGCAGCCCTCATCCCATCCTAGACGAATCACTTTACTTTTCGGGGAGATCTGCTATATTGAGGTATTAGAAACCTACCGAAGCCAAATCTTCCCATTGACTTCCTGTTGACTGCAGTCTGTTTAGATTTTAGGGTCACAGTGGTTTTGATACTATAGTGCATTCATAGTATGGGTTATTGAGCTTTTCTGCATAAACCGTTGAGCATGAAATCCATTAGAAAATATGAATCATTGGCTGCATGTATAGAAAAGAAATTGCTGCAAAAAAAAGTGTTGATCCGATACTGATACTGAATTACACAGTATATTGCTTAATTAAGAAAAATAAATTATTCAGATGAAGGTCAAAAAAGAGTCTGAGGAAACCGGAGAGCATTGTTTCCATTAGTTCTGGGAAGTGTTATTCCAGTTCTTTGTCTGATTTACTTTTTTCAAAGTTTCCTCTGACAAGTAAAAGTACAATGGGTTTCTGACCACCACCTGAGAACTCTGTTCCATTGGTACGTCACAGTGCTTGACAACAAGAATAAGAAAAAAACACCCCGCCCCTCTGGACCACTTTATAAAACCTGAGAGAGGCAAGCAGTGCCACTCTGAGCCACACGATGAGGAGCTTAGTCCTGATCACAGCTTTGTCTCTCTGCAGACTCAGTAAGCACGGCCACATGGACTCACCTGAATGCTGAATATTCAGCATGTGACCTTCTCTCTGCTCTCTGTTTCAGGCTGG